>OZ020189.1:80315213-80576587 GCA_963971165.1 Philopedon plagiatum | reverse complement strand
TGTTTAATGTTATAAAGTATTCATAGTTGCAATTTTAATGCATATTCTATAGATAAGCTACATCCTGTCGTTGTAGAGGGCAATAACTTATGAATAAGTAAAATAAGATTCTAGTTTATTGAACTTCCGAATACTCATCTATGAACTATTATTGGATTTTTCCACTTGTGACACTTTTCCACTTCTACACAACCAACCCAAATTCTTCAAAAACTTCACATTTCACAACACCATCTCCTTCTCAAGCCTCCCCCATTTCATCTCATCATTTAAGTATACAGTATTCGAATCCGTCCTCAGTTGAAACTTTTATAGAAGAACACAATGCAAAAGAGTTTTATGCAAATTTCGTATAAACAGTTTTTATACATTTCAATTACCTAGGATTACGTTTTTGTTTTATAAAATGACGTTTTTTTTTTAATTTTTGTAATACATAACATGTTTTTAATAAATATTATACTTTACCTTTATAAAATCTTGAAGTTCTTTCAATAAAGCTGTACATACATACTTCAGGGATAATTTTCGATAATACTTGGGGGGAGATTTTAAACAAGTAATGTAAATAAGTAATTTCATTCATAAGTAATGTAAACTTTTGTAGCCATCCGCGGATGCCAAAAAACCTAAAGTTATGGATAGACGCTCCTTTGCAGGTATTGCTGCTCTTAATTGTATATCTTTTTTTTATTATTTATATTTATATTTTACCAAGCATGTATTCAAAATCCTGAAATGACATGCGACAAAAGTTTTCAAACAGCCCTGAAGGTTCTTTAAGCAAATCAGCCAACATATCTGTACCGCAGTACCTGAAAACCAAATAATATCTTTGAAACTTTAAAAAGAAAGTAATTACGAGTAGGTCCACTTTCATCATCAATTTTAAAATAATGTGACGTTACAATGTGTCAATTTAATAATTATTTACGCGCTAGCTAGGGCTGGCAAGATAGTCCGGGACTGGTACATCCCGAATAATGTATTATATTTTTTCCACTCCTAATATTAATTTTGAGTAAAAAAAATGCCTATTAAAAATTAAAGTTAGTAACACATTTTTACTTTTTGGTAAGTCGCCTTTGGTTGTCTAGGTTTATACTTGAACTCAAACCTGTCATCGTATGTTTTTTGACAGTGTCAAAAGTTAAATTTGATTTTGCCACGTTTTGCGAATTAGTAACAGACATGGAAATTATCCATAAAGCGGCAAGAGTTGCCTGTTTATCCTTATTGCCCGAGAAATCAAAAGGGCGGTATCAAGCTGCTTACAAGTGTTTTGAGGAGTAGTGCCAGAGAAAAACTGTTATAGAAGTTTCCGAAAACGAATATTTTTAACATAATATTTTGTATTAATGTAACATATATTTTCAGCGAAATTGTAGTTTCTACATCAAGACAATCTAAGACATTAAACTAGCTTCCGCCCACCAGTTTCTTAATTTCATTCCACCAACCTACCCATATAAATCTAGAGATAAGTCTCAATATAAACAATTAAAAAAGCTCATATAAGGTGTTCAACTAAACCACCATTTTGCTGAAGGCACATTTCGAGTTTATCCATAAATGAAAGTTCACTTTTCTCAAAGTCTGTTCTGAAATGTTGCGAAAACTGTTTCTTATTCTCGTCTTCATATCTTTCACTGTGGTTGGAACTTCGTTATAGACTTCTTCTTTAACATGCCCCCACAGAAAAAAATCTAGTGTTGTTAAGTCGGGTGATCTGGCTGGCCACTTAACTGGTCCACCTCGCCCAATCCAACGATCTGTCTTCCAATTATCGACAAAATATCTTACATTCTTATGGTAATGCGGGGGCGCTCCATCATGTTGAAACCATAAGGATCCCCTTACCATTAAATGTAAATCTTTAAGCAATATTGGCAACTCGTTTCTCTAAAAATTTGTTTATAACTGGTTTGTTAATTATTTTACATTTCCTAAAAACAATATTTTCTGTTTTTTGAAATATCTCTAATAAACATGTACTTCATGTACAAGTTTCGGGTCTCAGTTTTCTTACCTCATAATTATTGGGCCACCTACACTTGACTTGAAAATAATGGATTATGCGGCAGTAGCTTTGACAAGTTCGCCAATCTTTTGTTTCATTTATGATGGTGCCATGGCATCCTAATATTAGATATTCAATAATAAATAACGTAAATTCAGTATAATCGTATTAGAATGAAGAAACTTTGCTTTCACGACTGGTTTACTAAAAAACTGTTGGTCAGAAAGGCAACATGTGTGGTATATTTTGAAAGCTAGTAATGTTATCTTTAACATGAAAATAAAATATATAGGGTGTTCCATTTAAAAAAAAATGAGTCCCGGGCGTATTTGCAAAACTTGCCACCCTGTATAACAGTGAATAATTTTAAACAAATTGCAAGCGATTAATGTATTCAAGAATATGTAACGTTTTATGGAATATTTGTTTTTTCCATACCTGTTTCAAATTTTTATAAAAAATGGCCGAACTGTAAGCATTTTTTCAACTTTAACCGCGTCCCATTCCCTTACTATAAGTTTTAGACCCAATAAACCATATATCAAAATGATCGTAACGAGCAGGAGAATCATTTGGAACAATTATATACTGGGTATCCCATTTAAAAAAATACAAGTTTGGTTCGCCACGAGTTTTTCGGACCACCCTGTATTATGACTATAATTTTAAAACATAGCGTGTTTGATTATCGATAATATCCAAAAAAGAAATTTCGAAATTCCTCACCGTTTACTCACAATCGTCCACCCCATCTTGGTTCCACCACCCTGTATATATATATATATATATATATATATATATATATATATATATATATATATATATATATATATATATATATATATATATATATATATATATATATATATATATATATATATATATATATATATATATATATATATATATATATATATATATATATATATATATATATATATATATATATATACAGTGACCGGCAAAAAGTTCGCAACATATGGGAAAATTTTTTATTAGGTGAGTATTGGAAAAACTTTTCCGGGGGATCGGTTCTGCATGTCCGATAACCTAAAAATCGATTTTGACATACGTCACGTGACCACTGGTATAGCGTCAAATTAAAAAAAAAATTGTTAATTTACAAAAAGTGAGGTTAGTTGACGAGATATCAAAAAAAGTTATTTGAAAAAATTGCTTAGAATTAAATTCTAGGTCCTTGTGCAAAATTTTAAGATTTTATTTAAAAAAATTGGAAAACTCAATTTTTTTTAAATATTTTTTTATCGATTTACAAATTTCCAGTTTTTTTCGTTTAGATAGCTTGGCTAATGTAAAGCCCATGTATCTGGATGAAAATAAACGAATGTAGTAGTTTTTTCTACAATTGACAGGACAAAATTAAAAAAAACAGGGTTTCGCCGGACGCTAGCTGTTGCAATGATTTGTATCTAGCAGCAGTGTCAAAATTTTAGAGACATTTCAATGAGATTACATTGAGAAAACCTTAATCGTCTTAAATATATCTGAAGTTCGACTTTTTGTAAAGTTAAGGGGAGTAAAATAGATAATAAACAAAAAATTACCTGTTTATTTAATCGAAATTTCATAAACGAAAACCAATGTAAGAAAAACTTAAAAGTAGTCAAATTCTGTACTAACAACATAAAAAATCATTGTTTTTCCTTGGGTGCACAAAATTTAAAACTCAGTATGACCACCATTTCTCTCCATACATACTATTGTTCTCGAGCGCAACTCTCGATTAACATTTCGGAGCATTTTACGATTTATTTGCAATACACAATTTCTAATGACATTCTCTAAATTTTGTATATTCCTAAAGGGTCGATGTTTGTACACAGAGTTCTTTAGGTATCCCCACATAAAGAAATCTAACGGAGTCAGATCTGGTGATCTCGCAGGCCACGGATTTTCAGAAAACCGTCCTATCCACTGGTTTCCAAATTCTTGATCCAGCCATCTCTTCACCTCATTTGTGGAATGAATGCTAGCTCCGTCTTGTTGAAAGTATAAATTTCTTCTTTCGGCTAATGACAAATTGTCTAAAAAGTCAGATATCTCAGTTTGTAGAAATTCTAAATATCGTTCTGAATTTAAATTGTCTCTAAAGAAAAAAGGTCCCACTATTCTGAGGTTGAAAATTCCGCACCACACATTAACCTTAAAACTATATTGGTCTTTACTCTGAATTACAAAGTCTGGGTTTTCGGTGGCCCACCATCTACAGTTTTGTGAACTGACGGTTCCGTTAGAGGTAAATGTAGCTTCATCCGAGAAAAGAACGTTCTTTGGGAAATTAAAATCTTCCTCAATCATACCCTGGAACCAGGCACAAAAATCGAAGCGGGCGTCATAATCCCTATCTTTTAATACTTGTACAAATTTAGGTTTGTACGGATGAAATTTGTTTCTTTTTAATATCCTCCGCACAGATCTTTCGTGAATGTTAGTGATCTCCGATATTTGACTAACTGCTAATTGGGGTGTTTCTGTGATCGACAAACACACATCCAGAGAACCTTCGTCACCTGTTACCGGTTTTTCATGGGAAACTTTATACTGATTTTCTACCGATCCCGTTTCTTTAAATTTATTGACTAGACGAGATACTGTGGAATAATGGAGGGATTTATCGGGGTGCCTCTCATTAAAAATTGCTGCTGTTTCTCTATGGCTTTTGTAATTATCTCCAGAAATTAAAATAATTTCTATCTTTCCTGAAGAAGTAGTGTGGGTGCCATTTTAAGGAATAAAATATTAATAAACTTATGTAAAATATCAAACTTAGTAAGATGTGAGACATAAACCAATGACATAGGTTGAAATCAAACAAATTATAATTTGTTTGACATTTTTCTGTTGTTTTTAACCTACTAGATTATTTGGTTGTTTTAATTTCAGAGCCTGCTTTGGTAGTTTTAAGTACAACTAAATAGACCTGGTTGTTAAATTTATGTGCGAAAAATCTTAATAAAATCTTGATACAGTCATTTCATTAGATTCAAACCATTGCAACAGCGAGCGTCCGGCGAACACCTATTTTTTCGATTTTGTCCTGTCAATTGTAGAATTGTAGATCCGACTCCGTTAGATTTTTTTATGTGGGGATACCTAAAGAACCCTGTGTACAAACATCGACCCTTTAGGAATATACAAAATTTAGAGAATGTCATTATAAATTGTGTATTGCAAATAAATCGTAAAATGCTCCGAAATGTTAATCGAGAGTTGCGCTCGAGAACAACAGTATGTATGGAGAGAAATGGTGGTCATACTGAGTTTTAAATTTTGTGCACCCAAGGAAAAACAATGAATTTTTGTGTTGTTAGTACAGAATTTGACTACTTTTAAGTTTTTCTTACATTGGTTTTCGTTTATAAAATTTCGATTAAATAAACAGGTAATTTTTTCTTTATTATCTATTTTAATCCCCTTAACTTTACAAAAAGTCGAACTTCAGATATATTTAAGACGATTAAGGTTTTCTCAATGTAATCTCATTGAAATGTCTCTAAAATTTTGACACTGCTGCTAGATACAAATCATTGCAACAGCTAGCGTCCGGCGAAACCCTGTTTTTTTAAATTTTGTCCTGTCAATTGTAGAAAAAACTACTACATTCGTTTATTTTCATCCAGATACATGGGCTTTACATTAGCCAAGCTATCTAAACGAAAAAAACCGGAAATTTGTAAATCGATAAAAAAATATTTAAAAAAAATTGAGTTTTCCAATTTTTTTAAATAAAATCTTAAAATTTTGCACAAGGACCTAGAATTTAATTCTAAGCAATTTTTTCAAATAACTTTTTTTGATATCTCGTCAACTAACCTCACTTTTTGTAAATTAACAATTTTTTTTTTAATTTGACGCTATACCAGTGGTCACGTGACGTATGTCAAAATCGATTTTTAGGTTATCGGACATGCAGAACCGATCCCCTGGGAAAGTTTTTCCGATACTCTCCTAATAAAAATTTTTCCCATATGTTGCGAACTTTTTGCCGGTCACTGTATATATATATATATATATATATATATATATATATATATATATATATATATATATATATATATATATATAAATATAATATATATAAATCTTTTCAGTGGGTGATAGTGGTGGCCATTTGGAATAACCCTATACAAAGTATTACCGTTTTTGGGATATCGGCCATTTAAAAGTTTTTTCTGCAATCTTTGGGTTGCTATTAATAAAGGTTATCATTTCTCTACTAAATGCCTTTAGCCCATTTTGTGATAATATGATATACAACAGAAAAAGTTTTGACACTATTTCTATCCTTTGGGTTGTGGCGCTTTTGAGAAAATTTTTCTTGAAATAGAAAAACAATCCGTACCAATGAATTTAAACACCTAAATTGGTCTACATAAATTTTGGGGGGAAAGAGAGGAGAACATGAGAATATAGCGCCCTCTTCGTTGTAAAATGAGTTTCTGTTATACTTCACAATTCTATTAGCTACAGGGGAAATCTTGTTTACATTATTTACGGTCAAAAATTCTGTTGTGTATCTAAATTTGATATATGATGAAGTGGACCATGACGTTAAGGTTTTTGGATATTTATGAGAAGGGACCTACCATTTGGGATCCATCACATAAACTATACAAAAATAGAAACGAAGTTCACGATTCTTGTAAATGCATAAAAACTGAATTTTCGTCAGAAGTCAGCATAGATGAGTTGAAAAAGAAAAAATATTCTCTTATGGTCACATTTCGTAATCGCAAGAGCAAAGTAAAGAGCAGTGCAAAAATTGGTGCTAGTTCAAATTATGTGTACACACCCCACTGGTTTGTCTTTGCAACAATGGCAGAATTTTTAATGAATCATGATTTCACAAAAATAAATAATAAATTCAGAGGTAAGGAATTTATTTATTTTTATTAATATTTTTCCTGCCATGCAACTTTGTCTTCATTCATAAAATATTCCGCAAATTCTTCCCTGATGTTTTTTTGCTTCTAAACGTGGTTTTCTTGGTATTTTTTGTACAGGCAATAAGGATGCCATATTGCCTTGATTTTCACGCCAGGATCCTGGTAGAACATTTCCCTCGACTTCTAGATCAAAGGTTCCCGTTGGTGTGTGTAACCTGTAAACTTTTGCTTTTCCGCAAACTATTATGAAGAAAACGGCAAGCCATTGTGACAAGAGCTACTTTATTTGGCTGTAGTAACATAAGTTTTCTTAAAACTCGAAACACGGAAGCCATAATTCCAAAAACATTTTCTACTACCCGAAAGGCGGTAATTAATTACTCTTTGTATACTGTCTTTTATATTAATACCTGGGAAAGGTTCCAAAATATGTGGACTTAGTCCAAAAGCATCATCGGCTACAAAGACGTAGGGTAAACATTTGTTTGTTCCGTTTATTTTCTCGTTCATTGCTGTAAAATTTAATTGTCTGCTTCCCATTTTTTTGAATAATAGAGAATTTTTGAAGACAGCCAACCTACCTTGGGTTCTACAATCGACAAACTTAAAACAATAGTTGCCATCCACCAAATCTCATAATGCTCTGTTGAAGAAGTGCTTGTAGTTGTAATATTATGAACCACTGTTAGTTGGAGACTGCATCATTATATGTTTTCCATTTATTGCGCCTAGGCAATGTGGAAAATTCCATTGGTTTTCATAATCCGAAGCTAGCTGCTTCCATTCATCTGCAGTGGAGGGCATCTGAAAGAAAAAAACAATATAATCTTCCTTAGCAAAATTTTTTACAATAAATTTGATTTTTATATCTTAGAACTAGAAGAAAATGGAATCGACAACTAATACACCCAAATTTCACAATTGAAATACCTAGAAACGGCTGATCACGATACAACTGATGCAACGGTTACATCAGGTAATTTTTAATTTTAGCTTAAATTCCTAAAATAAATTTCTATTTTCTTTTAAAAGAAAAGCCACTAAAAAGAGAAGAGTTCAGGCACGAGACGACATAATTTATGACAGGATGGAAAACGCATATAAGTTGAAAAAACAGTCCATGCCAAAAGCAACTGCAGAACAAAGTGATTGCAATATATGGAGAATTGATTGCGAAAAGGCTCGAAAAAATGGAACCTAGCTAAAGAGATTATGTATTGCATGAAATAGATGATGTAATGTACAAAGCAAGAAAGCGCTTTGGCCAAAATAGATATTTAGACATAGTGTCGCGCCCTTGGTTTTAAGAGCGCGGCTAGGGGCATAAAGGTAACATGACCTTAACTAAATTAAAAATAAACGCAAGTTAAAAACAAACTTAAATTATTTGTTCACAAGAAATTGGAACAGTATACAGGGTGTCCATTTTTCGATGGTTTTACGGGGTATCTACGTTATTAGTAAAGAGAAAAGGATGCGGTTTTCGCGGCACTGTGCTACTTTTTTGAGAAACAAAAGATGCCGCACACAGAATTTTCCTATCCCTCTTAGTTTTTAAGATACGGGGTGTTTTTGAAAATTTTGTATTTTGGGACACCACTCGTATCTCGGATACGCTGTAACTTAGCAAAAAGGTAAAAAAATGAACTTATTGTTTTTTTACGTAGAATCCAGTGGCTTAATCAGATTTTTTCTAGGTTCAATTGTTTTCGAGAAACAAAGCAAACTTGCATTTTTTTAAATGGGACGCCCTATATATTTTTAGATATTATGATTCAGTTTATCGTAAGCTTTAAATTATATATATATATATATTATATATATATATATATATATATATATATATATATATATATATATATATATATATATATATATATATACAGGGTGTTATGGAAATCATTTAATATATTGGAATGGGTAACTCCTGATATGAATTCAGATTGAATAAAAATATTCATAAATGGTGTTTCACTATAAAAAAAGGTAAATATCGGCCCTCGAAAAAAAATTTTTTAGTACATGCGCGCCACTGTCATAAATACATGGCCATATAAAAAACAGCAAGAAATGTCAGTTACAGAAAAAAATTTTTTTGTTTCGAAGTCAGGCGTTGCCAAATTTTTTTACCATATTTCTATGAATCAAGTTTGAAAACCTAATATTTTTGTTACCTTTAAAGAAAGAACTCCTAGTAACACTAATTTCAAAAAGCTAAAATATTACAACACAAAACAATACAGAGAACTGCTCTTCAAATGAAGTGTAAAATAATAATCTCCAACTAAACGTACTTATTAGCACTGGAAGTGGAAACTTTCTTCTTCACTAAATAATAGGCACAAATGTCCAGTGTTATCCTTATAGCACTGGAAACGTTCTTTTTCACTAAATAATAAAATAATAATAAGTTACAAAACTCCATTAATGTGTAAGGAATGTAAACAAAGTGATGACATTCCCAAACCAGAGAAGTATATCGAAATTATGTATTTAAAGACTTTAGTGGACGAACTAAAGAGTAAAAATGAAATTCTTCAAGAAAACAATAAACTTCTTAAAGAAAAAAATGCTTACTTGGAGAAGAATATAGAAAATTTCGTAAATTTCTAACCTAATAAAAAAAGCCGTAAAACCAAAAATTCCGTGAAATTAGCTGCGAAAGAAACAAAAGAAGCAGAAATTGGCATCGAACAAAACGACTTGGCACAGTAGGACCACAACAACAGTCTAGCGTGACTGCAAGCCATCCCAAGAAAAAAGAAGAAAATGACAGTGACTAACCCTACTTTCAACTCCTTCAATATTTTTCTATGCTTTCAAAACAAACAGAAGCTTACAGTAAAAAATAAAAGAAACAAGTGGACCCGAAACTGAGACCAAACTCAATCGAAGGCAAAAAAAAGGATGCAACCACTTTGAAAGCCGCTTCATCAGGTAGCTATTCTTGGTTATTTGTATCACGACTGTCTAATGACACAAAACCTGAGGACATTGGAAAATACCTAAAATTAAATTATAACATCGACTGTGAATGCGAACGGATAAAAACAAAGTGGAAGCAGAAATATAGTTCTTTTAAAATTGGTGTGCCCAAGGATAAAAAGTCTGTCATTCTTGACGAAAATGGTTAACCAGTTGGTATTCAAGTAAACAGTTGTTTAAACCTAATAAAGTTAGAACCTCAACAGGGGCGAAGCCTGGTGGTAGCAAATCGTCATGTATAAAACTGCTACATTACAATGTCCGCTCTGTGAGAAACAAGCTTCACGAGCTCGAGGCTGCCACTGCTGATTGTGACCTGGGAGTCTTATGTTTAACAGAACATTGGCTGGAACAGGAAGAAATAGATAGGCTGAGCCTGCTGGATTATGTTGTCAGCGCATCTACATCACGAAGTCAGTCACGTGGTGGTGGAATAGCTGCATCTGTCAAGTTTCTAGGGCTATACCTAGATAGGAAGCTGAAATGGGATGTTCATGTAGCTAATGTTTGTAAAAGACTTGGAAGTAGTGTATTTGTTTTACAAAATTTGAGTGAATGTGTCTCAATAAATACCCTGAGAACAGCATATCATGGAATTTTCCATTGTGTTATGACATATGACATTATCGCATGGGGACGGTCACCTCATGCACAAGAGTCTTTGGTCTCCAGCGAAAGGCAGTCAGAATCATGGCTGGCCTAGGGTACAGAGAGGATTGTGGGAATGCCTTTGTTCAGTTGGGAGTTCTTACCCTTCCTTCGGCTTACATCCTGCAAAGTTTGCTCTACATCAAAGGACGACCTACTGTCTTACCAAGACATACATGACCATGACACTAGGAATAAGACCAACTACGTTCCACAACACTGCAGGTTGGGTAAATGTCAGGCTCGACCAGAATATTATGCAATAAAACTGTTTAATAAGTTACCCCAAAATGTTAAAGAGCTCTCTACTCAGCAGTTTAAAATGAAGGTGAAACAGTTCCTAATAAAACATGCTTTTTACATCACAAAACAGTACTTAGATTATAGTTTTAATATATTTTAATATTTTTATTTAGATTTTTTAATGTGTTTGTATTATTGTGTTCATTTCGAATTATAAATTTGAATGCATTGTATTGTCAGGAATGTTTTTATTATTGTCTAAATATGAAAATTATTTTATCTGTAATTGACGTGTGTAAACAATTTATTTGTAATAGCATGAATAAATGAATTTGAATTTGAATAGAAAATTAAAATGAAAAGTGGAGAGCTTCCAACTATACACTAGTGGTTAAAACTTAAAATGGGCACCCCGTATATAAATTTGTTTAAGGGCACAACTATAGTGATGGTAGTGACCAGTGGCATATGGTGAAATTTCAAAGTTGTATATCTCTCTTCCTACGTTCAGGACCGGTCCCAATTTTTATTGGTTTTAATAGTGAGCCCACTGGGAATGTTTTTGTAAAGAAAAAAAAAACGTTTTGAATTTGCGAAAAAAAAGTTGAATTTTTGCTTGAGTTTACCAGAACCTTCCCAGTGGGCACACTATTAAAACCTCTAGGAATTAGGAACAGAGATATACAACTTTGAAATTTCACCATACGCCACTGGTCGTGACCTAGGTTTTACTAGCCATTATATCTAGTTCACAATACACTTACAACGGTATGCTACGTTATGACGTCACTTCGAGGGAAAATTTTAAATTGACTAGGGCTTACCTGGGCAAATGAAATATGACAATAATATTTTAATAAACGTCAACTCCACATACTACCCGACAATAAAATGACCTGTAATATTTTAATAAACGTCAACCCAATACACTACCCGACCAGAAACTGACCTGTACTTATGTAGGTACAAGGGGTGCAAGCGTCTAGTCAATTTAGGATTTTCCCTCGAAGTGACGTTATATGTAGCATACTGTTGCCAGTGTATGGTGATCTAGTTTAATAAGAAGCATGAAATGATAGGTGTAGGTGTTTCTAAAATTAAATGTAAAATTGTAACTATTTTATACTAGATGTGTACTTTTATGAAGACCACTCTTATAATAAACGCACTATAAAAATGACTTATAATGGCACTAATGAGTAGGAAAAAAATAACTGAAAGTCAATATCCACCGCAAGTCCTATATGTCTCTTGCTTTTCTTCAGAATTTTTTTTTAACTTCCTTGTAGTTTTTCCATTTTTCCCGTAGCTGCTTACTTGTGCGTTCCACATAGCCCTCAGCTACCCATTCGGCAGCTATCTGCTCCCACATCTTATCTTTTTCTTTGGCCGTAACAGCATCAGCTCTCTTGTTCTCTAAAATTTCTTTGTATTTTTCGACAAACTCCACGAGTGCCTCAACTTCCCCTTCCACGAAATTAACACACCTTCTGTTTTGGATATTCACTGCATAATTTTTAGTAATAATACTAATAATCCTCGTATATCATGGTAATAATCTATAACTGTTTAGAAAATAAACACGACAATCGGAATCAAACGAAAAAGTATGGTTAATGGTTAATTCTTCTTCCTTTCTTAAAGTCTATGACGCCTTTTTCCTCTTTTTCGATATATGGGCTTAGCATTTAACTCTAGTGTTTCAAAGGCAATAATACAAACACGCGTTCTATTTTAAATTTTCGCGCCAAATCAGGGCCACCTACTTTATCAAGTACTGGAAGTGACAAAGAGACATGATCATGTTTCATGATGAAGGGAAGGGAGATCGAAACAGAAGGATTTCTTAATGTCATCAAAGAGCCGTGCCCGTCGCCATATTTATTTAAGTTTTTCAACAGCACACAAGCCACACAATGAATGTTTTAATTTTTTTTTCGTTTAAAGTTTTAAATAATGTAATTTATTTTCACTACCTAGAAAACGGTCTTCGTCGATCCGTTGTTAACCAATATTTTGATCAGTTTTATCTAGTTTCTTTGAGTGAGTAGCGTAATAGGGTTGAAAACTAAATTTAATTTAAAACACTAATAATATTTACGTATTATGGTAACGTTTGCCGGAGCAAAACTAATTTAGCGGATCTGGTTATACTTTTGAAGTAAGTACTATGTAGTTGTGCCCAATTAGTATTTTCGTTTTGATTTTTAACTTTTCCTTGGCAGAAAGTTTAAGCTAGTAGGAATAACTTATATCATTAATAATGTAATATAGGGTGTCTTAAATATTACTTAAAACTAAGGCTACTGACAAAAAGGACTGATTTCACAGTGCCTTTTTACGATTTTTTTTTTGTTTTTTCTTAGGAAAGGTTCAAATTTTTTTTAACTTGTCTTAAATTACGCTTAAAAACAGAAATGTCTGGCAACGTTTCAAAAATTCAATTGTTTAAAGTTTTTCGCGCGCAAATTTCCGTCAAGCGCCTTGTGTACGTTCAGCCAGGTCCGTCGAATATTGACGGATTTTAGGGTATTTTTGAAAATTTTAAAAATGTTCGATTTAAGAAAAAAAAAGTATTGGATATGTCTGTAGACTACCCCAGGAGTCACCCATTCCAATATATTAAATGATTTCCATAACACCCTGTATATATATATATATATATATATATATATATATATATATATATATATATATATATATATATATAGTAAATGCGAAGATTTACTTCTTCGCTAGTGCAGCGAAAAGGCCGTGAATGAAAAATAAAAATAATGAGGACTATATTTGATTCTGGTCTGGGTGACAATGATGATATATATATATATATATATATATATATATATATATATATATATATATATCACTTTATATGTATTTTTAATATTAAGCTTAAAATTTAATTTTTAAAATATTTATACTTACTTTTTTTTAGTAGGCCATGACGGGTATTTAAGAAAACAAAAGATGACAGTCTTGTCACCTTAAGAAATTCTTGATTTTCTGTCAGAATATTCAGGTTCTCTATTGTCTATTCTTTAATTTTTAATAAAAGTTTCGATTAAAAGGTAAAAAAGCATTTTTTTCCTAATTATGGCTGCCAATCCGAAATTCGAGAATTATGAAAAGTACGACATGCTCGTTTGTTATATTCAGTGTAACGAAAATTCGAATGAAGCTTTGGAAGTTTATTTTAACAGGTATAAGAATTTTTGTATTTTTCTTTATTTTTCAAAATTTATAAAAACTTATTATTCGTAGATACCCAGAAAGAAGTCAGCCGGATAAAAGAATATTTTTAAGGATAAAATCAAACTTAATTGAAGGCGGGTCATTTTCTAAACCCCGGCCCAAAATCTGCAATAAGGAAAACCGGGACATTGATGAAGTAAACGTTTTGGCTTCAATTGAAACAAATCAAAGTAGTTCTTGTAGAACAGTAGAAGGGTCTGTTGGTGTTATAAAGTCAAGGGTTCAAACTATTCTAAAAAAACACAAGGCATAATGGAGAACAATTCGAGCAATATTGATAAGACAGTTTCCTAAATCATCAATTAATAGCAGTTTTTAATTTTTTAACACAACTGAGTTCATTGTTAAATTTTTTTAGAGTAATAATAAACTATAGTGTTTTATATTTATGAGAAGCTTGTGACAGTAAACTGAATTGTTTTATCTAAAAATCTATAGGGTGTCCCATTTAAAAACATGCAAGTTTGTTTTATTACTCGAAAACAATGGAACCTAGGAAAAATCTAATGAAGCTACTGGATTTTGGACAAGACATATATTTTGTTCTCTTAAGTACCCGTCATGGCCTACTAAAAAAAGTAAGTATAAATATTTTAAAAATGTAAGTTTTAAGCTTAATATTAAAAATAAATATATAGTGTTATATATTTTTAAAAAGCTTATGATAAACTGAATCATAATATCTAAAAATATATAAGGCGTCCCATTTAAAAAAATGCAAGTTTGCTTTGTTTCTCGAAAAAAATTGAACCTAGAAGAAAGCTGATTAAGCCACTGGATTCTACGTAAGAAACCAATACATTCATCTTTTACCTTTTAGCTAAGTTACAGCGTAACCGAGATACGAGGGGTGTCCCAAAATGCAAAATTTTCAGAAACACCCCGTATCTTAAAAACTAAGAGGGATAGGAAAATTCTGTATGCGGCATCTTTTGTTTCTCAAAAAAGTAGCACAGTGCCGCGACAACCGCATCCTTCTATCTTTACTAATAACGTAGATACCCTGTAAAACCATCGAAAAATGGACACCCTGTACATGAATACAAGTTTTATATAAAATAAAGGACACACAGATGTTATTGCTCTTGAAAGACAACCTTCGCAACTTAAGTTCCTACTACTTACATTAATATTGAGTTGAGAACCATTTCTTCTACCTCTCTTTAACAATGTTTCACAACATTCGATCCAGCGTCCGAGACGCACCGGACCGGCGATCGTGTACTAGTCTAACTAAAAAGTGTTTTTCACACATTCGTCTTTGCCATCGCCTTATCATCCAGTCAGCAGTTTTCCCCCTTTTTAGGAAACATTGGCTTTGGGTCAGAAACCGCAATTCTGCTGACTTGATGCTTCAGCGTCGTTTAAATAAATTATTTAAAGTAATTGTTTAATGTTATAAAGTATTCATAGTTGCAATTTTAATGCATATTCTATAGATAAGCTACATCCTGTCGTTGTAGAGGGCAATAACTTATGAATAAGTAAAATAAGATTCTAGTTTATTGAACTTCCGAATACTCATCTATGAACTATTATTGGATTTTTCCACTTGTGACACTTTTCCACTTCTACACAACCAACCCAAATTCTTCAAAAACTTCACATTTCACAACACCATCTCCTTCTCAAGCCTCCCCCATTTCATCTCATCATTTAAGTATACAGTATTCGAATCCGTCCTCAGTTGAAACTTTTATAGAAGAACACAATGCAAAAGAGTTTTATGCAAATTTCGTATAAACAGTTTTTATACATTTCAATTACCTAGGATTACGTTTTTGTTTTATAAAATGACGTTTTTTTTTTAATTTTTGTAATACATAACATGTTTTTAATAAATATTATACTTTACCTTTATAAAATCTTGAAGTTCTTTCAATAAAGCTGTACATACATACTTCAGGGATAATTTTCGATAATACTTGGGGGGAGATTTTAAACAAGTAATGTAAATAAGTAATTTCATTCATAAGTAATGTAAACTTTTGTAGCCATCCGCGGATGCCAAAAAACCTAAAGTTATGGATAGACGCTCCTTTGCAGGTATTGCTGCTCTTAATTGTATATCTTTTTTTTATTATTTATATTTATATTTTACCAAGCATGTATTCAAAATCCTGAAATGACATGCGACAAAAGTTTTCAAACAGCCCTGAAGGTTCTTTAAGCAAATCAGCCAACATATCTGTACCGCAGTACCTGAAAACCAAATAATATCTTTGAAACTTTAAAAAGAAAGTAATTACGAGTAGGTCCACTTTCATCATCAATTTTAAAATAATGTGACGTTACAATGTGTCAATTTAATAATTATTTACGCGCTAGCTAGGGCTGGCAAGATAGTCCGAGACTGGTACATCCCGAATAATGTATTATATTTTTTCCACTCCTAATATTAATTTTGAGTAAAAAAAATGCCTATTAAAAATTAAAGTTAGTAACACATTTTTACTTTTTGGTAAGTCGCCTTTGGTTGTCTAGGTTTATACTTGAACTCAAACCTGTCATCGTATGTTTTTTGACAGTGTCAAAAGTTAAATTTGATTTTGCCACGTTTTGCGAATTAGTAACAGACATGGAAATTATCCATAAAGCGGCAAGAGTTGCCTGTTTATCCTTATTGCCCGAGAAATCAAAAGGGCGGTATCAAGCTGCTTACAAGTGTTTTGAGGAGTAGTGCCAGAGAAAAACTGTTATAGAAGTTTCCGAAACAGTTTTGTTAGCGTATTTCCTGGAAAAGTCAATGGTATTAAAATCTCTTGCTAGTTTATGGTGCGAGTACTCGATGTTGAAGTCAGTTCTATTTATTGAAGAAAATATGGATATTTCCAAATTTCCAAAACTTAAAACTTTTTTAAAGAGAAAAACGATGGGTATAAGCCTAAAAAAAGCAAGTGTGTTTACACGGGAACAAGTAAACGAATTTTTGACGAAGGCCGACGACATTGATTTCCTTTTGATGAAAGTTGTTGCGATTATGGGGATTGTGGGGCATATCGTTCTCAAGAGCTGTGTAATACAATGATAGAAAATGTCCAAGAGATGGAGAATATAGTCATTATCAACATTACCCGACTCACAAAATGGTATGTCACGATGGTTTCGGTTACCCGAAATGAGGAAGTATTTTGAAATTTTTAAAAAATATTTTACAATAAGGTATATGCTTAATAGTGTTCATCAAAGTTTCTTTTTGCGCTACCAACACGGAAAATGTGTTGGTCAGCCTGTAGGTAAAAACACTATTTCATCAATTCCAATCAAAATAGCTAAATACCTCATTTTGCAAAACGCAGAAACTTATACTGGGCATGCCTTTTTAAGAACATCCGCTACACTACTACTAGCCAATACTGGAGTCAACGTATTAGCCCTTAAAAGATACGGAGGTTGGAAATCGGATACTATTGCTAAGGACTACGTTGATAGCATCTCCAACAAAAATGAGGTACCAAACAAAATTTTGTACAATAAAACCAGTCCCACATATAACATCATGTTAGAAATACCCAGTACGTCAATGAAAATATCTCATATATACCTTCTTTATGCCAACAAAAACCACAATTGCGGAATTTAATGGGATTGCCAATAACGGCGAAGACAGACAAGCTTCAAGAACAGTCACCAAGTTTTGTTAGTTGTAAATTTGAAAATTGTACTTTATATACAGGGTGTCTAAAATAGGTGATACCACTATTGCTATCTCCGAAACGGTAAAAGATACGAGGTCGGTTAAATTAGAGAAACTGTGCCATTTTTAGTCCCTATTCATATTCGGTTAACATGATTGCCAAATTCCCTATAGTTTCTTATCTACAGGGGATTTTTTTTAAATAGTCAAAAATTTAATTCTTAAATATCTCGAAAACTATTATAGTTAGAAAAAATTGTTTTAACGAAAACCACACGATTTTTTACATTCTCTAAAATAACGTTATTGTTTTGTTTATACCATTTGTTTTTATTGAGTTACTGATACTAACTTGTTTTTTTCAAATACGGACCTGGACTTTTTTCTGCATTTTTTGACAAAATAATTTATACCCTTTACAACTGTGTATAACTTGGATATGTTGTTCGACGTTTTGATCAAGAATAGCAACATCATCAGGATTTTCTATTAATACGGACCTGGGATCTTTCATGTTAAGGCACAATTCACAACCTATCACTACGGTTTGTGGTTTTTGTGGTAGTGAACTGGCCCATTAACTTGAACAATGGCAGGTCCGTACTGGCAGAATATCCTGATGATGATGCTATTCTTCACCAAAATGTCGAAAAACATAATCACGTGGTACACAGATGAAAAGGGTATGAAGTATTCTTTGAAAAAAATGCATCAAAAAGTCCAGGTCCATATTTGAAAACAATTAGTTAGTATCAATAACTCAATAAAAAGAAATGGTATAAACAAAACCATAACGCTACTTTAGAGGAGGTAAAAAATCGTGTGATTTTTGTTAAAACAATTTTTAGTAGTTTAATTTTTAATAGTTTTCGAGATATTTAGGAGTTAAATTTCTCACTATTTTAAAAAAATCCCCTGTAGATAAGAAACTATAGAGAATTTGGCAACTCCGTAAAAGCAATATGAGTAGGGACTAAAAATGGCACATTTTCTCCAATTTAACAGACTTCGTATCTTTTACCGTTTCGGAGATAGCAATAGTGGTATCACCTATTTTAGACACTCTGTATAAGTAAATAAATGAATATAATATGTATATTATGTCCCAGGCTTATTTACTTACTTTCCTAGGGTTGTAAGTAAATCGTTTACATCCCTAGGGAAGTAAGCTGTATTTACGTCTGTCAAATTAATATCATAATAGTGACATAATAATAACTTACAAAGCAAGTAGTGGAAAAAATTAATTTTCAATTTCAAACTCATGTCACTTTATTTTTAAAGTTAATTATGAAAGTGGCTCTTTAAGTGGCTCTTTAGATTAATTTCATAAATAAATACATTCTATACATACCTATCTCGACTATTATTTAAATATGTTACCCACCATCTTCTGTGTCTGCGTTTCTGTTTTCTATTTTTGAGTAAAAGATGACCACAACTTAATGTTACAAAAGCGGTTAGAGCTGTCGTATTATTACTTTCGTCCATCTTTAAAAATTACTCGTCTTCCGACTTCCTCAAACCCGAAAAAATTGAAACTTTTAAATAGGGACATAATGTATACGATTTACTTCAACTCGGACAAGTACTTGCCCAAGTCAAGTCACTCGGTAAGTGCCGCGTAGTGAGTAGCCGGCTTAAGACAACGACGTCTTTAGCAAATAATAGGTACAGTGTACCTTTACGCTTTAGTATACCACAAGCTATAGTATCCAGTGTACCAAAAGATCTATTGTATAGTATTGTCCGGAGTTATTGTAATTGTAATCCAGAGCCAGATTATTTTATTTATTTATTTATTTATTTATTTATTTATTTATTTTACTCAATACACGGGCGAACCCATTACAAAATTTAAAATTTTTTATAAGTTACATTATGCACTTAATACTAAATAAAATCTATTGTCAATTAGTAGACATTTAAAAAGTCAAACAGATGTCAAACACACATTAAATAAAATTAAAGGTAAAGTAGGAATGATAAATTGGTGTGTAGTGACCACGAGGGTCTCAAGTATATGAGGATAGCCGAATAAAAGCTAATTTCTTGTTGGTTTTACTTTTGTATGTTATACGAAATCAATTGATAAACGAAAATGCAAAGCAGATATTTAGAAGTGAAGGAAACGAAGTTACAGAGCGGTCAGCAGTCGAAAAGACTTTTTTGCATAGTCGAGCTGCCGGGCATTTTCTTTTTTTTTTGTATTAATATTTTTTATAAATAAATTACAACGTCGAATTTGAACTTTGTCTTACCGCCTTTTAACAATATATTGTCATTTATTTGCTTATAATTTTTTTTTACAAAAATTCAAACCAACAGACGTAAAATGAAGCATTTCCTAACTTGTTACATATATTTATTATTGTTTATATTTTTTGTCTATATAATTTTACCTTTTTAACTTTGTTTTTTTATTTTATTAGGGGTTTTTTCAGTAAAAGTATCATATACTGTGACACGCAACTATATAAATAGTTTAAGTTATGCTGTGTATGCGTTTTTATCAGGCAGTAGGCTTTGTTTATGTTTTTTATTGTAATAAAGACAAAAATTATACTATAAAAATTAAAACTATTGTATTGTATTGAATGGGGTCGTTCGGTTCTGGTAGCCCTACATCACTTCGACCGAATTGGATGTGAATTTGTGAATACCCTACATTATTTACCCATCAATTCCCAAACTTTTCGCGAAGTTTAGGATGTTTCTGGGGGCGCAATTTAATATATCTTTGGGCGTGAGAAACGCTCCCTCAAGATATTGCAGCCTTTGACGAGTTATTACTCTGCATTCATAGAGTAAGTGTTCGGCAGTTTCATCTGCTTCGTTACAGAATCTACAGTGCTTCATTAGTATTTCCCATCTTTTTGAGGTGATATCTCCAAGGGCCGTGTCCAGTGAGAAGGCAAGTAACCAGTCTAAGTTCATTCTTGTGAAGCTCGAGGAACTTTTTTGTGTAGTCAGGCCGATAACTAATCATTCTCTTTGCCTGTCTTTGTCCTGGAGCGTTCCTCCAGTGAGCTGTTTTCTGTTCTTTTTCCCATTCCCTGAGGCTTTCCGTACGGTGACTTCTAGTGATGCCGCAGAAGGGTCCAGGTCCATAAAAAGATGCCTGTGCTCCTTCTTTAGCAAGTTCGTCAGCAATTTCATTGCCTTCCACACCTTTGTGGCCCGGCACCCACATTAGAGTTATACTATTGTTTTTGGCCAGTTGGTTGAGGGATTGTCGGCAGTCCCACGCCAGTTTGGAGTAGAAGGTACATGAAGCTAGTGCCTTTTTGGCTGCCTGGCTGTCCGATAGAATGTAGATTTTTGCGCCTTTAAGGCCTTTGTTGGCTCATTCGGTGGCGCATAAATCTATCGCGTGTATTTCTGCTTGAAAGATGGAAGGTGCTTTGCCCAGACGCTTTGAAATTCGGCATTTTGGCCCAAAGACCCCCGCTCCCACCATCTTTGATCCATCTGTGTACCACACTAGTGAACCATTCTCAAATTGCAGCGCTGTTTCGCTCATACTTCAACGGTCCTTTATAACCACTTGAAAAGAGCGCTGACAATCGCACACTTTTGGCATTGCATCAGTTGGTTTGGTCATATCCTCTAACTGGATGTCTTTTAATATTTTGAAGTGACCAGTCAGATATCCTGACTTAAGTTTTGTTGTTTGGGTAACTCTTAAGGCACTTGTCAGTGCTTCCCTCCTTATACATAAATGTAGTGGAAGAAAGTCTAGCATTGCCTCCAGAGCTATAGATGGGCAGGTTTTTATTGCGCCCGTAATACCCAGACAGGCAAGCCTTTATAATTTTGTCAGCTTCCTTTGCGTTGTAATTTCCTCTGTTTTTGTCCACCACACCAGTGAGGCGTATGTGATAATAGGCATTACATCAGTTAGGTATGACCAATAAAACATTTTGTTTTTTAATCCCCGTGTTTTATCGAAAAGCCTACGGCAGGACCAGATTGCCATTGAGGCTTAGATACAGTCCTTTCTAAGTGTGAGTTCCAATTCAGCCTTTGGTCAAGGACTGTCCCCAAGTACTTGTTTTCTTTAGAGAATCCTATCACTCTTCCATTCAGGACTGGAGGTGTGAAATTTAACTTCCTCCTTCTCGTGAAGGGAACTACGACTGTCTTACTCGGATTGATATTAAGTCCCTCCTGTGAACACCATGTTTTTACTAGGTTTAGGGCAGTTTGCATTCTGGCAGACAGCGTGCCGTCATCAAACCCGCTATTTGTCAGATCCATCAGGAGACCATGGATCACCAAAGACCAGAGCAGGGGTGATAAAACTCCACCTTGTGGACATGCCTTAACCGCCCTAGCCATGGTAGTCGCATCTCCTATAGATGCGCTGATTTTACGACTTTCTAGCATGGATTTAATCCATTCTATTGTAGAGTCTTCAAAGCCTCTGTGTGGTCTCAGCGGTCGGTCTCCTAATAAGACCGATTCCGTTTGAGTGGCATTCTGACAGGACCTTCTGAAGACGAATCGCTGGGGTGATTTCATCTATCCCCTCACAGAATGATCTGCATGTTTTCCGTTTAGACTTTCTTAGTGCTTTATTATATTCGGTTAAGGCCCTGTGATAATTGTCCCGGTTGGCTAACCTTTTTGCTTCGTTAAAGACTTTTCTCGAGTTAGTCTTTAATTGTTCAAGTTCCCTATTCCACCATGGCACATCTCTTAGAGTGGCCAATTTTTTGACAGGGCAACTATTTTCGTAGGAAGATATTAACGATCTTTCTAGATGAGTTGAGGCTACATCAAGTTCCTCTATGGTTTTTGTGGATAGCGGTAGGCCTTCAACTTCCGACTTTTGGTTCTCTTTGTACACGCTCCCGTCTGTCATCTTTGGCACTCTGCATTCGCCCAGGCTGTTGATTTCGGCCGCAATGTCAAATCGGATCTGCATGTGATCCGACATCGACAAGTCTTGTGAACCTAACCAGTTTTTAATTTGGTTGGATATGAAAGGGGTGGCTAAGTTAAGATCTAGTACCTCTTTCCTAATCGCATTCATAAAGATGGGTGTATTTCCCTTTTTGAGAATGTCTATATTATTGGACGACAAATATTCTAAAAGATACTCACCTCTGCTGTTGATATCTGTGCTGCCCCGTACGGTATGATGTGCATTGGCATCGCAACTCAGAATTAGTTGTTTGTTCCTTCTGTTGCACCAGTGCACCAGGTTTTGCACTATTGTTGGTGGGGGATCTTGAGTATCCCCTGGGAAATACGCCGAAGCTATTACTGCATGCCTTTTGTCGATGTTGGTTGGTATTTCCACCATTGCTGCAGCTAAGTCTCTAGTTATAAACTGTGGAATAGGAACAAAATTAACGTGTCTATTAAACAATAGTGCCGCTCTTGGCTTATCATGAGACGTTGAGTATATTAACTTACATGATTGCGTTGGAAGTCCTCTAATCGTGCCTTCATTTACCCAGGGTTCTTGTATCAGCCCTATTTGTATGTTACTTTTTGTAAATCGCCTATTAAGCACGCTTGACGCAGCTTTTGAGTGTTTAAGATTTACTTGTAATCATCTAAGATGCCGGTGGTTTCGTTAGGGCCGGTTAGTCATTTTGTCCGTACCTTTAGGTTGGACTTTTGTGAGTGCCTCTTTAGGTTTTGGGGCACTTTTTGTTGGAGCTTTTTGTTGGCTGCTCGAGGCCCCTGATTCTGCTGCAGAATCGGCCTCCTTTGAGCTGCCAGCTCCTTTGGAGGTTTTTTGTTTTGGTCTAAGCTGAACCTGGCCAAATTTAAAGTTCAGCTTATAGCCTCTTTTTTGAGTTCAGAGGCGGATTTCTGGTTCACCGAGAACGTCATCTCCACTGTGGGGCCCACCGGATTTCTCCGCAGAACTCTTCAGCAGGAAAGGTCGAGGTCATTTTGAGCCTCTAGGATGGCCAGGATTTTCTCATTCGAGTAGTCCTGGCAGTTGGGGAAGTAAACAACGAGGATTTCGGTGTGGGGCATTTCAGCCTCATCCAACACTCTTACGTTTACTCCTTCGCTAGGGGATCGCTTTTTTGAGGGTTTTCCCTCAGGAGTGCTCTCTTCTGATCTGGACCTTTTTGGTCCTTTATCACAGGCTCCCTTTTGGGTGGGAGCAATGGGTTGCAGAGCCCTTGTTCGAGCTTCTTCCCTCTCCAACCCACTCTTTACGAGGTATTTAAACCTCTTTCTGGCAGCTCCAGAGAGCTTCGGCTTCGCCCTGGGTTCCTTAAGTTTAAGGTCCTAGAGCGGTTGCCTTAGCTCTTCGTCGCTGCTTTTTAAAAGCTGCTCTTCAGTTTTCTCCTGTAGAGGGCGGTTGAGTTAGATTCCTCTGCAGTGTCCACCACCATTGGTTCATTGCCGATCCCTGTAGGTGGTGAAGAGGACCTGGTACCCTCTGATTGTGCCTGGGAGGGGGGATGTTTCCATCCCCTGTCTCGGGCGTTGGGAGGACAGCTGGAGTATCCTCTGCAGTTTGTGCCTTTGAGGAGGCACAGTCCTTTATACTTTTGAAGCTATCCATGTAGTTCCCACGAGTAGCGGAGGAAATAAATGGTCACCTGCGGCAGTGCCCCGCGTGCCACAGGAAGGCTAGATTGAAACCGGGTGTCGCCTGGTTCCCTGAGTTCTCATAGTAATGACTAAGCTCCCCTTAGTCACGCAGTCTTCGGCCTATCATGTTCCACCTTGACTTGGGTTGTGTATTTGTGATTGTGTATTTGTGCTTGTGTGGGTACGCCCGCCTCCGTGATGACCATCTCTGTGGGGGGAGGAATTATACTATACTAAACATACTATACATACTCGTACACTTATTTTAATAATCATGATACATATATTGATACCACCAAAAATATAAACATTTTAAATTATGCTGTGTATGATAGAGTTGTGTAAATCATGTTGCATACTTATGCCATAATTATTTTAAATATATTTGTGCAATGTAAATTAAATAAACATGTTTTGCTAAAAACTTACGTTCAGATTCATTAAGAAGGTTTAAGATTTAGTACTGGTTTAAATTAAGATCTTATAGTTGATCAGTTATGTTTTGACAGGTTTTTGTCCTGTCACTGTTAATAAGTCGTCATTACAAACTTGTGAATTATTGTGATATTTCAACGATTTACTTGGTTTCCAAATGATTTTCATCTTGGAACGAGTTGCTGTAATGAAGTTAGTTCTATTATTGTTGAAAGTACGTTCTAAAATTGTCCTTTTTTTTGATAAATTTGCGAAAAGCTTAGAAATAAGTTCATAGTATGAAACTTAGTTGTCTCATTCTTACACTTGTCAGTTTAAAACTTTTTGTTGTCAAATTAGGCCGGACTAACGTTGGAGAATCTGACTGGTAATGTTTAATTTCCTTCCTTATTTTTTAACCAGCTAATTTTAACGAAATTACTCGTTGAAATCAGGTTAAGAAATATTATTTAAAACATACTTTGTAAATGCGAGCTGTTCAAGTTCAAATCTCCCGCCATGCTTTTTATGTTTTTGACTAAGGACACGAGATGGAGCTGTACCAGGTCATGGAGATATACCGGGAGTTTCTTATCTATCCCCCTTATAAGTCCTTATTCTATGGTCGGTAATGTAATGGGAATTCATCTATGAAAGTATTATTTTGTAACTGTATCTTTGCTATTTTTTAAAATTTCCCCGTCATAATTTCTTAAACTTTTTTCTCATGCAAAAAAAATTTGTATCGAACTTCTCTATTTTGCTTGTTATTACAGTTGAGTAGTTAATGTAACTTACGTGTTACTGTTGACGAAAGGCGTAATAGTATGCAATTTCAAATTTTATTATTCTCCTACTTAACTTCATTTCGCGAGAGAAGTCCCGCGCCAAGACTTTTGTATATTTTTTTTGTAATATATTCGATGTGAAAAGTCCATTTGATATGTAGGCTAAAATAAATGCGAAAGTATTTAACTTATTATATTCAAATTTCGCGTCGAAACATACGCGGATAAATTGATCATATTTATAAATGTTTTTTTTCCAAACTGAAGATTTTAATCAAATATCCTCCACAAGGCAAATAATGTGAGTGGTATCGATAAGTTAAGAAAATCGGCCTTACTTTCACATAACAGACTTACATTTTTTCTATAAACCCTAGAAACCTATTTACAAAAACTAGAAGACCAATACGCTGTTTATCATACCTAAATAAAATCCTGTTATATGAAGGGAAATATACCGCAAAGCGAGATAGAAATGCAATTTTTCCCAAAAAATAGCTATTTGTTATTAGTGAATATACTTTTAGGTATTAGGATTAAACCTAGATACCCAGGAACTGAAAATGCTGCACCCACAACTTCAAATTCCGATAGACCACCTATCCGTGTTGAGAGACCAGCACCGCCTCCACCCGTTCAACAAGGCTCCATTGTTCCTCAAACTGTAGCTCCCCTATCAACTTCAACTAGTAGCAGTAATATTCCCAATGGTGAGATTTTTCATTTTGAATTTTTTTAGTTAATAAATACTTCAGAGATGTCAAAAAACGAAATAATATACATAAGTTGGTTTTGTTTAAACAATACCTATTTTAAATTATACAAGGTGTCACAAAATCGATGTTCATCATTAGGATCTCGTAAACGGTAAGAGATTCAGCAAAGGTAAAATTTGGAATCTTGTATAATTCCGAGTACTTCCGAAGATATTCGTAAAAATGCTAAAATCTACATTTTTTAACTCTTATTTGAAGAGATGGATTTCAAATATTTTTGCATAGTGCATATTAGAATTTATATTTGGTTTATTTTTGTTGACACAATTTGTATTTGAATGTGACTTAAGTTGAATACTAATAGTGTGTGTGAGCACGCGAACCCTTTAACAGCGGGTTGCAAAAAACTTTTAATCAAGTAGTAAATTTAATTGACGTTTAGAGTCAGCTTTGGCAATGACGTTAATATCAGGCCTGTCACATTACAAGTGTCTAATTAGTTCAATTCGTAATTAAATTGTTTGTGCAACCGAACGTAAACGTGTTAACAGGGCTCGCTCAAAAGTAGGTGTTTAAAGATCGCCGTCAAAAGCATGTTATAAAAGATCGCTAAGAAAGTGTTAAAAGTCTCTGTGAAATAAAGTGCTTGTTGTGTTTTTGGTCGAGAACATCCTTGTCTTAGCCGACCGGCCTGCAAAAAAACTTGAAACTGTATTGGTGAGTGAAACTATTTTATTAATTCTAAGATTTATGTTGAGCGCGGTTTTGCTTATTTCCCATCAAAAAAATAAGATGGTAATTTTTTTTTGTTAATACCAAACAGTGTTGTATCTTTGAAAATTAAACTTTTTATTAATCCAGATCTTTTTTTATCTAAGACATCCCACGTAGACTTCAAGCCTAAGTACTAACGTACCGTGGGTGTCTGAAGAGAAGGGAAATGTAGTCTATTGACACGGGATTTGAAGGATTGGAGGTTGGGACGGGAAGGGAAAACATCTGCAGGTAATTTGTTCCATAATCTGGAGACCCTAGGTATGAATGAGCGAGAGAAGTGATCTGTTCTAGGCTTTTGTAGCTGGACAGTAAAGGGATGCATACGTAACGCGCCTCTTGTTGTTCTGTTAGGGACATTCAAGGGGGGAATAATACCGGCTAGTTCTTCAGAGCAAAATCCGTGGAAGTAGCGGTAGAAAAGGGATAAATCACCAACAGCGCGGCGATGAGCGAGAGAAGGGAGTTTTCTCGTGAGGGCTGGGTCATTGATAAGTCGAATGGCTCTCTTTTGGATAGAATCAAGGATCTTAAGTGCCGAAGGTGATGCCGCTCCCCACATGTGGGAGCAGTACTCTAGGTTAGGTCTTATTTGGGAAATATAGAGTGTTTAAGTTGGAAGGGGAGAAGTATTTTCTGGCTCGAAAGAGAAAACCAAGCTTTTTAGCCGCCGATGTGGCTACTGAAGTAATGTGTTTGTGCCAGCTGAGATCATGTTCGAAAGCGACGCCAGCGAGATCGAATGTTTCTTTGTTTTGTAGGGCTTGGCCATTCATATGGATGAGGTAAGCGTTGCCAGATTTTTTGCGTGAGAGGGCGCAAGACTGTGTTTTGGAGGCGTTGAACTGAACAAGGTTCTTGGCACCCCAGCTTAAGATTAATTGAAGATCATGGGAAAGGGATAGGTACATAGATCTGCGTCTATTATCCAACTCCTGATTCGAAACTTGTCTGGAAAAATGAATATTGGAGTGAAGGGTACTATCGTCAGCATAACTGTGGATGGGATTGGTAGTTGAAGAGAGTAGGTCATTAATGTGAAGAAGAAATAGGGTTGGTGCCAGGACTGAACCTTGGGGGACACCAGCATTGATAGGATGGAAGTTAGATGAGTGACTGCCAACCACAACAGATATGCGCCGATTAGGGAGGAAGCTGCCGATCCAGGTACATAGTTTGGTAGGAAGACCGTAAGAAGGTAGTTTGTTGAGGAGTACGGCATGCCACACTTGGCCAAAGGCCTTGGAAATATCGAGAGCAACAATCTGAGATTCGCCATGAAATTCAAGAGACTTGCTCCAGTTATGTGTGACAAAGCTAAGGAGATCAGCTGTGGATCTTTGGTGACGAAATCCATACTGTCTGTCATTTCTAACTTCACCATAATGTTTAAATTGATTTTTTTTTAAATTCATATTTTTTAAATCGTTATAATTAGAAGCTTGACCTATTCTTAAAATTGCAAGAATTATCATTTGTATTTGTAGATATATTTTTATTAGTTGTATGTTTTTTATTAGTTTTTTTTTGTTTCTTTACTTTAATTTACACATTAATATAAGGTTAAAGGATGTGTATTAAAAGAATAATTTAATTTCACACATAAAATACTTTAAAATTAATGAATATGTTTCATTGAGTTTGAAACGTTAAATTCTGATTAAACTAATGTTTTAAGATGTAGCTGGCCATGTAGGTAGATTACAAAGCTGCGATAAAAAGCACAGGTTAGTATTTAAAAGAGAGTACTTGATGATGGCGGCCCGAAGACGAAATGTCGAACTTACGATTTAGGAACACCGTCTTGTAGACGACAAAAAGTGGTGCAGATGTAAAATTTATTTTGTATTATCTTTTCAAAGAAATCAGAAAAAAATATAAACCAAAACGCCGATTATCGTTTTTTTACGTATATCTTTGGAAATACGAGGAATTTTTTATCGACGACATATTAGTTGGTACTAAATTGTGCAACGTTCCCCAATTTAACCATTGCCTGTATCTCTTATCGTTTACAACATCGCCGTGGTGGATCTGGAATTTGTAACACCCTGTATTAATTTATATATATATATATGTATATATATATATATATATATATATATATATATATATATATATATATATATATATATATATATATATATATATATATATACAGTGACCGGCAAAAAGTTCGCAACATATGGGAAAAATTTTTATTAGGTGAGTATTGGAAAAACTTTTCCGGGGGATCGGTTCTGCATGTCCGATAACCTAAAAATCGATTTTGACATACGTCACGTGACCACTGGTATAGCGTCAAATTAAAAAAAAAATTGTTAATTTACAAAAAGTGAGGTTAGTTGACGAGATATCAAAAAAAGTTATTTGAAAAAATTGCTTAGAATTAAATTCTAGGTCCTTGTGCAAAATTTTAAGATTTTATTTAAAAAAATTGGAAAACTCAATTTTTTTTAAATATTTTTTTATCGATTTACAAATTTCCAGTTTTTTTCGTTTAGATAGCTTGGCTAATGTAAAGCCCATGTATCTGGATGAAAATAAACGAATGTAGTAGTTTTTTCTACAATTGACAGGACAAAATTAAAAAAAACAGGGTTTCGCCGGACGCTAGCTGTTGCAATGATTTGTATCTAGCAGCAGTGTCAAAATTTTAGAGACATTTCAATGAGATTACATTGAGAAAACCTTAATCGTCTTAAATATATCTGAAGTTCGACTTTTTGTAAAGTTAAGGGGAGTAAAATAGATAATAAACAAAAAATTACCTGTTTATTTAATCGAAATTTCATAAACGAAAACCAATGTAAGAAAAACTTAAAAGTAGTCAAATTCTGTACTAACAACATAAAAAATCATTGTTTTTCCTTGGGTGCACAAAATTTAAAACTCAGTATGACCACCATTTCTCTCCATACATACTATTGTTCTCGAGCGCAACTCTCGATTAACATTTCGGAGCATTTTACGATTTATTTGCAATACACAATTTCTAATGACATTCTCTAAATTTTGTATATTCCTAAAGGGTCGATGTTTGTACACAGAGTTCTTTAGGTATCCCCACATAAAGAAATCTAACGGAGTCAGATCTGGTGATCTCGCAGGCCACGGATTTTCAGAAAACCGTCCTATCCACTGGTTTCCAAATTCTTGATCCAGCCATCTCTTCACCTCATTTGTGGAATGAATGCTAGCTCCGTCTTGTTGAAAGTATAAATTTCTTCTTTCGGCTAATGACAAATTGTCTAAAAAGTCAGATATCTCAGTTTGTAGAAATTCTAAATATCGTTCTGAATTTAAATTGTCTCTAAAGAAAAAAGGTCCCACTATTCTGAGGTTGAAAATTCCGCACCACACATTAACCTTAAAACTATATTGGTCTTTACTCTGAATTACAAAGTCTGGGTTTTCGGTGGCCCACCATCTACAGTTTTGTGAACTGACGGTTCCGTTAGAGGTAAATGTAGCTTCATCCGAGAAAAGAACGTTCTTTGGGAAATTAAACTCTTCCTCAATCATACCCTGGAACCAGGCACAAAAATCGAAGCGGGCGTCATAATCCCTATCTTTTAATACTTGTACAAATTTAGGTTTGTACGGATGAAATTTGTTTCTTTTTAATATCCTCCGCACAGATCTTTCGTGAATGTTAGTGATCTCCGATATTTGACTAACTGCTAATTGGGGTGTTTCTGTGATCGACAAACACACATCCAGAGAACCTTCGTCACCTGTTACCGGTTTTTCATGGGAAACTTTATACTGATTTTCTACCGATCCCGTTTCTTTAAATTTATTGACTAGACGAGATACTGTGGAATAATGGAGGGATTTATCGGGGTGCCTCTCATTAAAAATTGCTGCTGTTTCTCTATGGCTTTTGTAATTATCTCCAGAAATTAAAATAATTTCTATCTTTTCCTGAAGAAGTAGTGTGGGTGCCATTTTAAGGAATAAAATATTAATAAACTTATGTAAAATATCAAACTTAGTAAGATGCGAGACATAAACCAATGACATAGGTTGAAATCAAACAAATTATAATTTGTTTGACATTTTTCTGTTGTTTTTAACCTACTAGATTATTTGGTTGTTTTAATTTCAGAGCCTGTTTTGGTAGTTTTAAGTACAACTAAATAGACCTGGTTGTTAATTTTATGTGCGAAAAATCTTAATAAAATCTTGATACAGTCATTTCATTAGATTCGAACCATTGCAACAGCGAGCGTCCGGCGAACACCTATTTTTTCGATTTTGTCCTGTCAATTGTAGAATTGTAGATCTGACTCCGTTAGATTTTTTTATGTGGGGATACCTAAAGAACCCTGTGTACAAACATCGACCCTTTAGGAATATACAAAATTTAGAGAATGTCATTATAAATTGTGTATTGCAAATAAATCGTAAAATGCTCCGAAATGTTAATCGAGAGTTGCGCTCGAGAACAACAGTATGTATGGAGAGAAATGGTGGTCATACTGAGTTTTAAATTTTGTGCACCCAAGGAAAAACAATGATTTTTTGTGTTGTTAGTACAGAATTTGACTACTTTTAAGTTTTTCTTACATTGGTTTTCGTTTATAAAATTTCGATTAAATAAACAGGTAATTTTTTGTTTATTATCTATTTTAATCCCCTTAACTTTACAAAAAGTCGAACTTCAGATATATTTAAGACGATTAAGGTTTTCTCAATGTAATCTCATTGAAATGTCTCTAAAATTTTGACACTGCTGCTAGATACAAATCATTGCAACAGCTAGCGTCCGGCGAAACCCTGTTTTTTTTAATTTTGTCCTGTCAATTGTAGAAAAAACTACTACATTCGTTTATTTTCATCCAGATACATGGGCTTTACATTAGCCAAGCTATCTAAACGAAAAAAACTGGAAATTTGTAAATCGATAAAAAAATATTTAAAAAAAATTGAGTTTGCACAAGGACCTAGAATTTAATTCTAAGCAATTTTTTCAAATAACTTTTTTTGATATCTCGTCAACTAACCTCACTTTTTGTAAATTAACAATTTTTTTTTTAATTTGACGCTATACCAGTGGTCACGTGACGTATGTCAAAATCGATTTTTAGGTTATCGGACATGCAGAACCGATCCCCTGGGAAAGTTTTTCCGATACTCTCCTAATAAAAATTTTTCCCATATGTTGCGAACTTTTTGCCGGTCACTGTATATAGTGACCGGCAAAAAGTTGGACACATGGGAAAAATTTTTATTATTGGAATATTGAAAAAACTTTTTATGCCGATTGTCTCTGCATGATGGGTAACCTAAAAATTCATTTTGACATTTGTTACGTGATTACTCGTTTGCCGGCAAAATTGAAAAAAATATATTTTGTCATGGAAAGCTGGTATTAGGTGACAAGATATTGAAAAAAGTTATTAGAAAAAAGTGTTTAGATTTTAATTTTATACTCCTTGGCAAAGTCTGGAGCCAAAATTTTAAAAAAAAATATTTTACATTTTTTGAAAAAAAAAATGTACAATATTAGTTTCATATTCCCATGAATTTAATAAAAATGTGTTAAATGATCGAAAACCAAGGTAATAACCTATTATCTCAACATTTTTGTTATTACTTAAAAGTTTTATTTGATAAAATTTAAAATTTAGCTTTTTTCCATGTACTTGGGTGTGGCCAGGCCCTGTATCTGGCAACCATATTTACCATTTATAGTTACTTTTGGAACAATATGCTTACGAAAGACCGGTTGCTCTAATTTTGAAGAAATTTTAACGTGTCTACCAAAATCATTCTAACAAAATAAAAAATTGAAAAAAAATTCTTGCATTAATTTAATTTATTTTAAATCAAATATTAGACCACCCTGTAGAGGTACGAAAAATTTTCATAAACAAAATCTGTTTATTTTAAACTACTAAATAACATATTTTCATTTCAGGCAAATCGTAACATTTTTATTTTTAGCCTTAATTTTGCTCTTTATAATTTCAACTTTTAACACCTTGCATCGCAAAATCAAAAACTTTACAATAAGTATATTCTCCTGGACCATGGTAACTGAATGTGAAGTTTACTATGGTCCAGTAGGACCAGTAAAGTCTTTTGAAAGGCCGTCGATACCCTATTTTTTTTTTAATAAGTACCATGTCCTTTCATAAGAAAGTTTTCATGTCTTTTACAAATTACCAAAGTGGGCTTTGAAAACAGCCGAAGTATTATTTAGAAATATCAATATGCACCATTTATTAATTGTCATTGTGCTTTTATTTAATGTTAAGCTACTTTATTTTAAAATGCCTCAAAGTCTTTCTCTTCAAGAAAAATTAGATATAATCCTTATTCATGGTGAAAATTATAAAAGCTGTAGAGAAACTGCTGAAATTTTTAACGGACGGCATCCTGATAAAAATTTAAGCTATTCGACAGTAGCAAAAATATTTAAAAGGTTTAAGGAAATAGGTACTGTTGACAACCAGTATAAAGTTTCTCATGAAAAACCGGTAACTGGTGAAGAAGCAACACTGAATGTATGTATCGACGGCCTTTCAAGACTTTACTGGTCCGACTGGACCATAGTAAACTTCACATTCAGTTACCATGGTCCAGGAGAATATACTTATTGTAAAGTTTTTGGTTTTGCGATGCAAGGTGTGAAAAGTTGAAATTATAAAGGGCAAAATTAAGGCTACAAATAAAAATGTTACGATTTGCCTGAAATGAAAATATGTTATTTAGTAGTTTAAAATAAACAAATTTTGTTTATGAAAATTTTTCGTACCTCTACAGGGTGGTCTAATATTTGATTTAAAATAAATTAAATTAATGCAAGAATTTTTTTTCAATTTTTTATTTTGTTAGAATGATTTTGGTAGACACGTTAAAATTTCTTCAAAATTAGAGCAAACGGTCTTTCGTAAGCATATTGTTCCAGAAGTAACTATAAATGGTAAATATGGTTGCCAGATACAGGGCCTGACCACACCCAAGTACATGGAAAAAAGCTAAATTTTAAATTTTATCAAATAAAACTTTTAAGTAATAACAAAAATGTTGAGATAATAGGTTATTACCTTGGTTTTCGATCATTTAACACATTTTTATTAAATTCATGGGAATATGAAACTAATATTGTACAGGGTCTTCCAACGAGGACTGAACAGGGGCTCATTTTTGAGCTTCCTTGTACTTAAAGGAAAATCTAAAATAGCCAATCGATGTACTTTTTCCTGCAGAATTCAAAAATGAAACCAAAAATTTATTTGAACCAGAAACAAAAGAGTTACGCTATGGATAAGGTGTTTTTTAAATGGAACATAGCTTTTTTTATACGATTTTCGGAACGAGTGATTTTTTTTATGTCCGTTCTGATTAAAATATTTAATATTGTGACAGCTATTTTTATTAAATTTTAATGTTTTATCCAGTTTAATTTAACTTCAACCTGTTTGAAACATACACTAGGTAATAAAGGTAAAATCACCTTGAAATCCTTCAAAGTCAAAAAATTTGACAAATTTACTATAATATTATAGTAAATTTGTCAAATTTTTTGACTTTGAAGAATTTCAAGGTGATTTTACCTTTATTACCTAGTGTATGTTTCAAACAGGTTGAAGTTAAATTATACTGGATAAAACATTAAAATTTAATAAAAATAGCTGTCACAATATTAAATATTTTAATCAGAACGGACATAAAAAAAATCACTCGTTCCGAAAATCGTATAAAAAAAGCTATGTTCCATTTAAAAAACACCTTATCCATAGCGTAACTCTTTTGGTTCTGGTTCAAATAAATTTTTGGTTTCATTTTTGAATTCTGCAGGAAAAAGTACATCGATTGGCTACTTTAGATTTTTCTTTAAATACAAGGAAGCTCAAAAATGAGCCCCTGTTCAGTCCTCGTTGGAAGACCCTGTACATTTTTTTTCAAAAAATGTAAAATATTTTTTTTTTTAATTTTGGCTACAACTTTGCCAAGGAGTATAAAATTAAAATCTAAACGCTTTTTTCTAATAACTTTTTTCAATATCTTGTCACCTACCTAATACCAGTTTTCCATGACAATATATGTTTTTTCAATTTTGCCGGCAAACGAGTAATGACGTAACAAATGTCAAAATGAATTTTTAGGTTACCCATCATGCGGAGACAATCGGCATAAAAAGTTTTTTCAATATTCCAATAATAAAAAATTTTCCCATATGTGTCCAACTTTTTGCCGGTCACTGTATATATATATATATATATATATATATATATATATATATATATATATATATATATATATATATATATATATATATATATATATATATATATATATATATATATATATATATATATATATCGGTGCATTGTCTGGTCCGTTTTGTGAAGATATAGTACATTTTCATTAAATTTAGTACTTTCTCAATTAAAATCCAGTACCAAATAAAGTAATGTCTGGCAACACTGCTACTTCTAAATCTTGAAATATTTGAGGTTAGGTTATACGTCAGTGGTGTTTTGTTTTTTAAAAAATATAAATTAGATTTCTTTTGTTTACATACAAGCCCTTTATTTTTCGGTTATCGAGAGAGCCGTGGGTAACATAAAAGAAATGATTAATACAAAAAATACAAACTTGCTTGCATTCCAGATTCCAGTGTTTTTACTTGCTGTAAATAAGATAATTTTCGACGTTAGGACGAAAGTAATTCAGAAAATAACTAGCAAAGAAAATAAAAGGGTTTGATAACTAGGTACCTACCTCTACAAGTTGTTATATTATTTTTAAACCCACAAAAGGGTTTGCTATTTAAACTAAGAGAGGTGTTAAAGAAAACTATGTGATTGAAGAAAAGTAAGCAGAAGGAAATTTAGCAGAATATCTATATCTTTATAGAAGACTACAATAGGAAAACTGTTTTAATATAATGCCATAAAGAATAGTTTATAACAAACAAGAATTTGAGCCATAGAATATGTTTGCATACGTCCAACAACAAAATAATATTATAAAGAGTAATTTTGTTATGGTATTGAAGATGAAAGCTATATTTTTTGGTAAAATCCACGTTATAAATGATGAACTTTATTTTTCCTACATTTTTTTGTTAGTGTGTGAAGGTAGGTACCTGCTGAGTAAGCATTATTATAAATTAGATGCCCATCTGCAATAAAAGTGTATATAGTTTTATTTTCAAATATTGAAGGAAGGAATATTCTTTTAATTTCTCGTAGTAGAACATAAACTTTTGCCAAAGTAACCAATATTTTATGAAAAATGTGACCAAAAACATCACTTTAATCACAGCATATCGTGTAATTAGTTTAATTCATCGTTAAGTGCTCTCTTCGTTAAAAACAAATGAAAAAGTAAACAACACCTTGTTTTTTTAGTGGCAATTGTCAGTTTAATCATTGATTAGCCAAAAATTTGGGCTGTTGCAGAAAAAAAAATTTAACGCTCTGTTAAACTGAGAATCTTTTGTTTCTAACGATGGAATAGGATTTAACGCTTGATTAAAAGTTTTGTGCAACCCGCTGTAAATCATTCGCTGACACCCTCATCTAAAAAATCATTTTAATTCTGAACTGCTACTTTAAGTTGGGAATATATATATATATATATATATATATATATATATATATATATATATATATATATATATATATATATATATATATATATATATATACAGGGTGTTATTAAATTCACTGCATATATTGGAATGGGTGACTCCTGGGGTAGTCTACAGACATACCCAATACTTTTTTTTTGTTAAATCGAACATTTTAAAAATTTTCAAAAATACCCTAAAACCAGTCTATATTCGCCGCACCTGACTAAGCATACACAAGGCGCTTGACGTAAATTTGCGCGCGAAAAATTAAAAACAATTGAATTTGTTTAAACGTTGCCAGATATTATGAATCTTAATTATTTTCTGTTATTACCCGTAATTTAAGACAAAGGTAAAACAAATTTAAACCTTTTCCGAAGAAAAAACTAAAAAAATGTTAAAAAGGCCACTGGGAAACCACTCACTCCTTTCTGTCCGCAGCCTTAGTTTTAACCAGTAGTTGCCTAACATAATTTAAATATCAATAAGTAAAACTAATAAAAAGTTGCAAAAAATGATTGGTACGTATCTAGCCGGGAATGTACCGAAAATGTCTCTAATTTGCTCCCAAACAAGCATGATTCGTACCATATTGTCCTCATTAGTGTCCCGAACACTAAGGTACTCTGGGGCCCCGAACCCGTTGAAAGATTTTCTCCTTTCAACGCGACTTCGCAGTTAATTCACTTTTTCAATTGGCATACTTACTATAATACACTATTTCCTTCATCGTACCCCGCAAAACGATATCCGTAAGCTAAGCATCTCGGAATCTTGGATTAAGAAACATTAGAAATCGTTTAAAATCTAAAACTTATACGAACTGACGGCAAAAAAAACATTTTAGTGGATAGCGTCACCTCAGACAAATTATTGTCCAACGTTGTTGCCAAATTATAGAAGCAGTGCAGAAGAAATACAGCATTCACCGTGCCACGCGAATATCGATGTAAAAAATACATACGTACCATTTTATATTACATTAAAAATGAGATAAAGCTCTCGTTTTATAATATATTTTTTTAAATAATGCAATCAACACGAATATTGTTTTGCCCCGAATCGGCAACATGGGAGGACCAGACACCTTTTAGAACTAACCGCGTCCTTATTGGTCATAAGCAAAGCTGTCAAACGGGGGTTATTCCAGGGACGGCTCTAACCTAGTCGGGAATAAAATTAGGATTCGATCTGAAAATAAAATACAAATATTTATTTATCCACATTGTGATATTTGAAAATGCGAAATACGAAAATACTTCGGTTACAGTGATATACCATACAGGGTGTCTGAAAAGTCTTAGCATGGGCAAATATCTTTACTATTAATAAAGGTAGCGACACCAAATTTTAGTTGTATCTTATTGGTTAATAAATCTACTTTTTTATGTAATTTCACTTTTTCAACCCCCTTGGGGGTTACGCTAGGGAGTTGAAGTCAAAAATTCTAAATGCAACCCTATGCCGTGTGGTACCTCATTTTAAAGGTCTTTTCGAGAATGGCAGATGTTACTTCTTGGCAGAGTTCCAAAATGGACTTTGTTACTGCCAAGAAGTTCATGGTGGTCATTCTAAACAACTTTTAACGTAATAAGGCAGGCACTGTTAGTCAGTTACCAGAGGCGGTGATGCCTAAAGTAAATACGTACGTATACGGTATTTGACAGGAATAATTTAATTCATGGGCGTTGCCGTGATTGTGTGAAAAAAAATGGTGCCACTACAATATTGTGAATTTCTCACAAGACGCAAAAGTCTCAATAACTATGGTAAGGCTAACCCTTGAATAAATAACAAGAGGCTTCAATGCCGAAAATAAGTACGTACGTATACGGTATTTGACAAAAATAATTTTATTCATGGGCGTTGCTGTGATTGTGTAAAATAAAAACAAATGGCCAAGTGCGAGTTCGACTCACGCATATAGGGTTCCGTACCACCGTAAGATTGTGTTTATATATTTTTAATAAATGTGCTGATGTTTCATCCCATATTCTTGTTGTGCGGTGTCACAATGGCACATAGTTAAGAATGTTCAAAAAAGTAAGACGTCATAAAATCGTAGAAATATCTTAAATACGTAGTTGTAGTTTTACTATTGGAGATATATTCTTGAAAGTGGATAGGTTTGGATGTAGACACCAAAGTACATCCCCTGAAATTTCGTGCGCATGTCTAGTATGCTCGGTTTGCGCGTGGTACGCATTTTGGTCTACAGCGCAGATGGCAAAAAACGGAAAATAAAGTCGAAAAAACTGGGGAAAAAGTTATAAAATTAAATACGTAGTGGTACCTTGACTATAGGGGATATATTCTTAAAAGTGAATGGGTTCGAATGTAGACACCCAAGTACATCTCCTGAAATTACGTTCGCATGTCTAGCACGCTGGGTTTGCGCGTGGTGCGCATTTTTGTCTACTGCGCAGATTGTTTTTTATCTAAGACATCACACGTAGACTTCAAGCCTAAGTACTAACGTACCGTGGGTGTCTGAAGAGATGGCAAATAACGAAAAATAAAGTCGAAGAAAATTTGGGAAAAAAGTTATAAAGTTAAATACGTAGTGGTACCTTGACCATTGTTGATATATTCTGGTGTGGGTTCAAATGTAGACACCAAAGTCCATCTCCTGAAATTCCGTGCGCATGTGTAGCACTTTGCGCGTGGCACGCATTTTGGTCTACTGCTCAGATGGCAAAAAACAAAAAATAAAGTCGCAACAAACTTGAGGAAAAAGTTATAAAGTTAAATACGTAGTGGTACGTTGACTATTGGGGATATATTCTTAAAAGTGAATGAACAAATAAATATAAAACGACAAATGAAGAAGTAGAAAAAGTTGGAAAAAAGTTAGAAAAAAATGTGCCCCACAAAACAAGAAATAAATGTGCACGAAGACTGGTACTGTATGGCACAAGAGGTCGACCAACGGTCGACATATGTCCCGCCGATTATACGATTTACGATTTATAATTTTTATAGGCTAGCCATTTAAAAATGAATTAAAATATGTGGTTTGCGGTAAAATGTTTCTTTTCTGAAGACTTTTAAAAGAAAGGACCTCAACTCCCTAGCATCACCCCCAAGGGGATTGAAAAAGTCAAATTACATAAAAAGTAGATTTATTAATCAATAAGATATAACTAAAATTTGGTGTCTCTATCTTTATTAATAGCAAAGATATTTAGCCATACTAAGACTTTTTAGACACCCTGTATGTTATATTACTTTAACCGAAGTATTTTCGTATTTCGCATTTTCAAATTATACAATGTGGATAACTTTTCAAATCGAATCCTAATTTTATTTCCAACTAGGTTAGAGCCGTCCCTGGAATAACCCCGTTTGCACAGCTTTATTTATTACTAGCCAATATGCTCTAGTCATAGGCAACCACTTATACACCGGTGCACATTGTAACCCTATGTCTTTATTAAGAATATGGTTTTAACTACAACAGTAGTATCTTACCCTATTTATTTTCTTTGAGTAGTATTTTCAACGTTTTCAACAAGTTATGGTCATTGTTGGAATATTTTATTCTGCTCCTTAAAACAGTTTTATACTTTGCAGTTGCTTTGCAGTGTTTATTAAATAATCCTAACACATTTAATTATTTATTACAGTGCTATTTAATAGATTATCGTATGGGCTGAGTGTTGTAGAATATTAAGTTTTGCAAAACAGATTTCTGGATGTTTAGTTTGGTGTTTGGTGGTAGTTTTCGTTTGAACAGCTGATCCCTGGATTATTATAGGTATTTTAACTTTTTGAAATTTAGTGTTTTGAGTTAGTTATAGTAAATTTGAGTTAGTAATATCATTTCACCAGTTTAAAAAAGGCAGCATTTTTCGTGTCATATTATGATGTTTATTTCTTTACAATGCTTTTATTGTGATTTTAGTGTTTATTACTTTTTTAACTGTAATGAAATGTAGCGAGAGCGATATTAGCTGATATAAATAGATAACATCCTTTGATCTGTGTCAAAATGTTGAGAAGCGGATTAATAAGGGTGATAAGTTGTCAACCTAATTACTTTTTGGTTTAGATTTTGGTTAGTTCTAGTTACTGAACAGTACAAAAGTTAGTGTTTCCTCACTTTTTTGTATACGTTAGCTTCATACAATTCTTCTGAGTTATTTTTGTTAAACTGTTGCTAGTTTTTATTGCGCAATTAAAATTTCTTTGTTTGAAGCTAAATGTCTGGTCCGCTTATTTGAAAATTATTATTGTAATCTTTGTTTGAACAGCTGTTGGATTTTTTGTGTTGTAGTATTTTAACTTTTTGAAATTGAGTGTTTTGAAAGAGTTAAGTAGTAGGATTTCTTTATTTAAAGATAATAAAAATATTATTTTTTTAAACCTGTTACATGGGAGGGACTAGAAATATTTGGCAACATCTCACGTAAAAACAAATGAGTTTTTTCTGTAACTGACATTACTCGTGGTTTTTTATAAGGCCATGTGTTTATTACCAGTGGTGCGCTGAGACTAAAAAAAAATTTTTTGAGGGCCGATATCAACCTTTTTTTATAGTGAAGGGCTATTTATGAATATTTTTATTCAATCTGAATTCATATCAGGATTTACTGGTTTCAATATATGCAGTGAATTTCATAACACCCTGTATATATAAATGTAGGAAAAATAAAGTTCATCATTTATAACATGGATTTTACCAAAAAATATAGCTTTCATCTTCAATACCATAAAAAAATTACTCTTTATAATATTATTTTGTTGTTGGGCGTATGCAAACATATTCTATGGCTCAAATTCTTGTTCGTTATAAACTATTCTTTATGGCATTATATTAAAACAGTTTTCCTATTGTAGTCTTCTATAAAAATATAGATATTCTGCTAAATTTCCTTCTGCTTACTTTTCTTCAATCACATAGTTTTCTTTAACACCTCTCTTAGTTTAAATAGCAAACCCTTTTGTGGGTTTAAAAATAATATAACAACTTGTAGAGGTAGGCACCTAGTTATCAAACCCTTTTATTTTCTTTGCTAGATATTTTCTGAATTACTTTCGTCCTAACGTCGAAAATTATCTTATTTACAGCAAGTAAAAACACTGGAATCTGGAATGCAAGCAAGTTTGTATTTTTTGTATTAATCATTTCTTTTATGTTACCCACGGCTCTCTCGATAACCGAAAAATAAAGGGCTTGTATGTAAACAAAACAAATCTAATTTATATTTTTTAAAAAACAAAACACCACTGACGTATAACCTATCCTCAAATATTTCAAGATTTAGAAGTAGCAGTGTTGCCAGACATTACTTTATTTGGTACTGGATTTTAATTGAGAAAGTACTAAATTTAATGAAAATGTACTATATCTTCACAAAACGTACCAGGCAATGCACTGACACAGGACACAGGAGATATAAAGAACCTGTACTTGGTATAAAAAAATAAAATATGTAATTATTCCCAATTTTAAAAATGAAACAATTACTTCCAATCTCTGAAAAAGGTAGGATCTGCGGCAAAACAAAACAAAAAATACGAGACCTGTAAAATATGAGTAGAGTATCTCTTAAAAACGACGGATGGCATTTTCTACTAAGGTTTTGACTCAAGTGTACTAGCGTACTAGGGATATCCTAAATCCTAAAAAGGTTCTAGATCTAGTACAATTGTAGTAGACTGGCAACACTGTTCACCACCGGATCAGAGCCTGGCGTGTTCGATGGACAAAATTTGCATCGATCCGGACGACTTTACGAGATTTAATAGAAATACGTAACTGAATCAAGAATGAATGCAGAACGAAATAAAATAGCGCTGGAGTGTCGCAACGTAATTTGTTTCAAGGGCATATTAAACTTTATTAAATTTAAAAATAACATTAATGCCACAGATCAAACTTAAAAAAAGCATTTCAATTATAATTATAATAAAATAATATAATTAAAATAATAGCTTTTATTATGGAATCTTTATCCAGTTTTACAAATTTTCAGGGAATAATGAACAAAGATATAAAGTAACTGATGTAAACTTATGTTTTGAAAAATCACAAAACATGTAAATAACAAATTTTTATTTAAAAACTACTTTAACATTGGTGTCACCAGTAGGTATTTTTTAAGCCCATCTTTACATCAAAATATCTGCAAGGTTTTTTCTTGTGACTTATCTGGTACCTGTAACAAAAGAAAACAAAGCAAATAAAGTAAAAAATTACATAATAATATTAATAAAAGCACTATGTTCTACAGTGTACACCCAAGTAAATAACTTGTTTATAGATATCTTATTCTAAATAGTAACAAGTGTATGGAGATATGGGCTTTATATTCACATGGTAAAAATGGTAGTCAAGTAAATGTGTCACGAAAAATTAAAGTTAATGAATCATGAGCAAAAAGTTTATTAAAAGAGAAACAGCAAAATTTTACTTAAACGAATTTGAGGTGGATTAAATAAATACTCTACAGTTTGCTTGGGTTTGATCGTGACACATGGTTAAAGAAATTATAATCATGATCTATACTACCAACAATTAGGTTTACAAATTGACCAGTATACTCACCCAGACAAAAATGTTTTGTTAGCTTAACTGGACAAAAGTTATATAGTATGCTATTACGGGTATAAACACAGAACTTGAGGTAAAAATAAGGAACAAAATTGTACTCAAAAATTTTGTAACGTAGGTAGTGATAGGTGATAGCTACCTATTTAACTAAGATATTAATGACAATATTTTACCTTTATCAAGAAAATAACAACAAAGGTTTCGTTTCCAAATTTTTTCCTTGGCAGTAAGGTATTTCACCGAATATTGATTGTGTCTATGATAATCTCTCAAATAACATTCATTTAGAACTCCATTCCTTACATATAGGTTTATCAGGAAGTATGTTTTTGTGCTTTATCTATCATCAAAAGTCCGATTTTTAGGATTAGGAATTCACCTTCTTTAGAAATATTAGGATCCTTCGGATGTACCTAAAACAAACACATAAATGGATAATAAGGTCAAGAGTATAGTAGTTAAGGAAGCTGAAAAGCAGCAAATTTTTTACGTAAAGCATTTTTAAGGCAAATTTTAAAAATTAACAGAAAAATTATACAAATTTTGCTGGGCCTATGTATCTGTATGGTATTTTATAGTTCAATGGTTTCATACAACTTACCTTATACTACATACTACATATATACTCGTATATGTTCAGAAGTTCATTTTCTTCGGGGGTTTTAACAAGTTTATTTATAATATACATATGTGAAATCATGTTTAAATTGTAATTACTTTAAATAAACTTTATTATTATATTATTATTATTATTATTATTATTTGTGTAATTTTCCTATTCGCTTTGCCTATTTTCCCAAAAATATTTTTTTTTATTCAAAATAACCTCGCGTTACAAGAAATACAAAACGCTTTGTTGACATTAAAATCTGACGTTTATCGTTCGACCTTTCCCGAAACTGCGACCGCTTCCAAATCTAAAAGCCGATGTTAGGCGATTGATGTTTCAAGTGGGCCTGGGCCGGCTTTGATTAAATCTTGGGTAACTTGACCAAAATTTAACGTGTTAAAATTTAACACGTTGTTAGCTAATCACGAATTAAATGTTCTTTCTGCAACCCGCCGTTACACGATACTTAAATTGATTATTACAATATATAAAAACTCTATGCGTCCTTTGGAATAAAAACCATTTTAAATGTTTTACTCTCAACAAAGCTAACTAAAATAGCTTATTTAGAGTCAGGAAAGTGTTATAAACTGTTTTCGTAAAGTAGACGGTTTTGGAGTTACTAATGGTTTAAAATTGAAAACCGTCAATTTTTGCGTTACGTTTTAAAGATATTTTGATAAAGTTTGACATAGGGACTGAAAAGCTACTGAATTAAAATACAATATTATTTTTTGTGCTATGAGTTTCAGTGTAAGGCATTTCACTTACAATTTCAGACGCCAATTTTTGGACACAAAATGCAAAATAACCTTTTGTATCAAGAAATAGATTGGTGGCCGAGAAATGAACTAGTCGTTGCGGATTTAAGTGTACTGCTAAGCTTTATTCTTACACAAAAATAAAAGAAAATTAATCGGTTGCAGGGAGTAATACAGGGTGTTTCAATATTTTACCTGCAAATTTAAACAGGTGATTCCTTGGCCAAACATAATTAAAAAAAAGTTCCAAATAGTATAGGTCCGAAAACGGTTCATTTCCAAGATACAGAGTGTTAAACTTTTATTTTTTTTTCGATTTTTCTTATTTATTTTATGCGCGCTTAAGGATTATTTATTCAAAATTTGTACGTGTGTTACATATTGAAGTACCTACAGATTAAACCCGAACTTTTTTTTGATACGACACTGACTATCCTTTTGTATAAAAACATCCTTTTTGGTTTATCTTTTAACTTTTTTATCTATTGCACTTTTTTCATATCGTATATGGTTAGGCTGATATTTGGCAAAATATGTTCTACATTTTTAATCTGGTCAAATAAAAAATAATTTATTTACCTAATAAACTTTAATGCAGTCATAATAAAACATATTAACGATAAAAGCGTGTTCACAAAAATTGTTCAAAATTCCTTCCATCACGCTCCATCAAGACGTACAAAAGACTGCCGCACGCGCTTAAATATTCCTCCTCACAAACCGCCTCTATTCTTTGAAGCAACTCTGCATCATTTTGATTGGGAGTATCATAAACAGTTTCTTTAATATGCCTCCCAAGAAAATAATCCAATGGGTTTAGGTCCGGCCAGTGAATAGGACCATTATTATACCAGTCCATCTATCGGGAAATGCATGATTAAGAAAATCTCGCTACTCTTGATACATGTGGTGGTGCACCGTCGTGCATATATCACATGTTTAATCTAGTTTGAAGTGGGACATCTAAAAACCTGGAAGTTCATTGTCAACTATAATATCCCAAGAGCATTGATAACTACGAGATAATTTTATTACAGATTTTGAAAGCACGTTACTTGAAAGCAGCCCGATGCCGTAGGCAGAGGGATGTTGTCAAAAAGTAACGTGCTTGAGGAAGTTGTAATAAAATTTTGACTTATTTATCAATGCTCGAGGGAAATTTTTTTGCAATTTTTATTTAAATTTTTTTCAAAATTATTTATAAAAATACAATTATTTAAGGAACAATTAAAAAAATTAAAACTAGATGCAGATGACGTATTCGATTCCATTGAAGAGGTATTTCCACGCATATTGTTGATTATGTTATTATGATGGTCTTAATCAATATCTAGATATGATTTTATGGAATTAGCATTAGCATGTCCTGTAATTTTTAATAATTAATTGCTGTTCTTGTACTCCGCTTCTAGCCAGCTGACTAACTGCAGTAGATCTGTTCGAGTGGTTGCTAATTTTTGTCCTCTTTGTATCCAAACCTATTGCTTCAGCAGAAGATTTTGTCCAGTCGTTAATTATATTTCTACCTATTTTCATATTATCGTGCCAGTTATCATTTTCTGTATTCCAGTGGCGATTTGGTCTTAAAAAGACTCTATTTGTTTTAATGTTTGTGCCCCATTTAGATAATAATTAAGAAATAGCCTGACGGGACATGCGTCGTTGTTATTGTTTCGAACTAGCCATTTACTGCCGGTGCAGCTTTTTGAGCCCCCCTGGCAGGTTTTACTAAAAACTGGGTTATATTCTATGCGATTTGTTGGAGAACCATCATTATTTCTCTCGATATTAAAAAATCCAACCAAACAAGCAGCGGTTTCGCCACCTCTCCAACAGTGGCGTGCCGTCGAGGGGGCTAGGATTCACTGATGCCTGCTAGGACCACATACTCTCCAATAAAAGTAAAATAATTAGGCGCCCCAAATCATTGTGCCTCCTCCGCTCCTAAAGGCACGGCACGCCACTGCTCTCCAAGCCAATTCAACTGCGACGATATGGTAAAACTTTCGCTGAAGTCCTTCAGGGGTATTTTCATTCCAGAAGTTAATTATTTTATTTATTTCCAATGAGCTTAATGCCACAGGGCTCATTTTACGTTTAGAAGGGTCCTTTTGTAAAATTCTCCGTGTTGCGTCGCGGGCACTACGCGCTTGTTTAAAAATCACACTCTTGAACGGATCTATTATAATTTTGTATTCATTGTAGTACTTTTCTTGTAATAATTTACTTGTTATATTCCACATAGTTTTAACTGTAGCCTCCTTTTCCACCTTTACCATCTCTTTCTCATATTAACCGCCCAATCCGTAAGTATCAATGCCAGTTCTTCCACTGTACGATTTCTATCTAATGTATATTTACGCGTGCTGAAAAACTCCATAAATATTTTTCAAGTATACTTTTTACTGTTAACAGTATTTTTTGGTGTATTTTCTTCAATAATTTTATCGATTGAAGCACTGGTTTGTTCACCAAATCTTGACGAAAGCGATGACATTTTAAATTAACATATGATGACTAGGGTAAGGATTTTGGTTTTTTCCACTCACTTAATCGTGTGAAATACCAACAATAAAAATAATATGTATCGGTAAAAAATGCCTTGCTATTTCGAATTTCTTTGTATATTTTTATTTTAGCTTAGCTTTTATTCTGGGATCACGTTTCTTGCACCAGTAAAAATGTAAGCTACTATTTTTTTATATTCCTATTCCATTAGTTTAATAAACCAAAAATAGACTTAAACTTCATATATATTTAGAAACATTTAATTTATGTAATTGTACTGTTACTGAAGTTCATATTTGCCGTAATTAAGAAAAATTACCTGCACAAATACAATGCTTTGGTGCATCTAGCTCTCTCCGCAAGTGCAGTGCGAAAACGCTCCAAGACAAGTCACTAAGAGAAGCCAGGGTCAGTTGCGTTACATGGGGAAAATGTATATTTTTGCATAAAATAGTTTTTTGTGTGCAAATACTGCATAATTAATAATTAACTATTTGGCAATGTTTTTCCAAAACAAAATAATTTGTAGTAAACATGTGAACCCATAAACGTCACGGGGTAGCAGGTAAATGATTATTTATTATATCAGAGAAAATTGGTTACGGTTGCGGCGTTTGTAATGATAAAAAATTCTACTTTTAAAGTAAATCGTTTTACTGGCCTTACAGCTTTTTAGCCAAGCTTATACATTAAATTTGGATCACTTAACACACAAAAATATTAGTAAATTTACAAAAATGCAGGTAATAGTAGATTAAACAATAAAATAGTACATAGTAAATACGAAATAAAAATTGGAAAAGGAATTTAACGTCTGTCGTCAAGCAATGCAAGCCACGTCATGGGCGGCGTTTGATCTAACGGTGCAAATACTGAGGAAAGATCGTAACGGGTTTAAAAGTATCACACAATTGTTAAATTCGTTTGGTGTGTCCTGAGGTAAACATCTCCTGCAGGATGCCGTTGGGTTCGTGTGTAGACTGACTTTAGTGTTTGTTTAAATTTGTAAAAAAGTAAAGAAAGTATTAAAATGAGTCCGAAAAAAAGCTGAAGTTAGAATGGTTAATACCTCATTCTGATGTTTTATTTCAAAGTGATACTGAGTAAAGAACGGAATTTTGTGTTTTCCATTAGCAAATAACTTTAAGTAAACATCTAGACCAAGATTCGGCAACTAATTTCTAGTAGGGTTCGGATACTTTGAAAAATTGAATCGATGTCCGGGAAAAAAAAGAAAAACTTTAAATGGACAGCAGGTAATTATTGTTGTTTCTCAAAAAGGAACGCAGACCATAAAAAGTCATATTATTTGTTTTAAACTTTTATTTTTACTCATAAAAATAATATAAGATAGATAAGTAATTGTTCTTACAAATTACTTTAGTTTTTTTGGCGGTTCAGTTTTCTACCTTCCGCGGTCCGAATCCGGACCGCGGTCCGCCAGTTGCCGACTCCTGATCTAGACCCATAGTCGTCCCACGTAGTGGGAAAATTAGTTGTTAGTGTTACATTGTAGGAAAAAGTATTTTGCGGTTATTTGAATACATATGGCAGTTCTATCCCCTACATGCCCTCGGGGCATACTAGAGATGAGCGATATCGTGATTTTTTAATATCTATGATATCTGATATCGTTACTTTTTGATATCAGTGATTTAAAAGCGTGACGTGATCACGACTTTCCAGTAGGCAATTTGCTTCTACAAAATATCGTGAATTGCGATATATCATATCACTTACTACTTTTACCAATTCGCTATCTGCACCTGTGCTCAGTGCTGTGTATGTCATGTTCGGAAATAAAACGACAATATATCAAATTTATAATCAAATTAACTTTAAGATGTTTATATTCATTTAATTTCGATCTTTGAAGCATACTCTGTGAGGTACCTAAACTTTGTAAATGTTATAGTGTTCCCTTCATTGTAAAGTGCAAATGTACTTATACTGCACTCTATAATTATTTGTTTGACGTTGCTTATTCATTTTGTAATGATTTAGTTGGCAATAAAGGAAATTATTATTATTATTATTATTATTACTTATTAAATTTATAAAAACAACAAAGTGGGTAGTAAATTCGCTGGTACACAAACAAAACAAACCAAACAAATACATGGGTTTGTTCAAACTAGTATATAAACATTATTGCCCAATGTAGCGTTTTCCTAAAAAAATAAATGGGTACCTATTCTAATGTATTCTTTAGAAAAAAAAAGAAAATGCAAAAACATATTTTTGATCGCTTAAAATAAGTTTAAGTACTTAATTCTGATACCTATAACAAACTTACCAAATTACGATCGTCCAATGCAAGCGAAATTGTAGGGTGCTTATAATTTAAATGTTTTTTAAGATTCGAGGTGCTCGTTTTAAAAGACAGTTTTGCTTGACATATATTTCATTTTGCAATACTATTTTTTTCATTATCAATTTCAAAAAAATTCCATAAATATCATCTCTTTCTTTTTTAAATAATACTAGACATTGTGTAACAGCAGCCAAAAAACGAAATTAAAAAAATATATGCTCCAGTCTCCAACCCCAAGTCTTTTATTCTATATCTAATCCACAAATTGATATACAATATTAACATCAAGCAGACTGAGTACTCATAATCAACCAGTGATCACTGACACCACTGATATCACATTTCACGAATAACGATAACGAATATCAAATACTAAAAATAAATTCCCGTGACTCCGTGACATGCGAGTCGCGATATGCGTTTCAAAAGAAACGTGAAACGGACGTAAGGCACGATATCCCTTGCAGCCCATATGTTCTTCAAAAGTGACATACGAAAATCGACCTAATAACCTAATGCCGATACATGTTAATGGATAAATATCACTTTTCAAGTCACGAGTCACGCTTTTACCCGGACTCTGGTAGCAACTGTTACTTGTGATTTTTAGATATCAGTTAAAAAATATCAGATCGTGAAATATCGCTCTTCTCTAGGGCATACCAACTATATTTTGTGTGGAGATCTTTTTACAGACAATTTTTTTTTAGTTTTACACAATATCGACACAAGTTAATTTTTATGTTCTGAAAATGTTGTTGTAATACACCCACCTTGACAGGTGTACATAAATTATCAACATTTGTATGTTGATAGAATATAGGAAAATGTGTCCTCAGTCCTCTCCGAAAATTTCTTTGTCGAGGTTATCCTCACTCGGCTAGAATGTTTGCACGTAGATTAAATAATTTTTCGAACATACCTATCATTAACTAGGTATAAGTAAAGGTACGCCTTTATGATATTTGAAATGAAAATATACTTATCACAGCACAATTATAGTTCTCTGCAAATTAGGTCACTATACCTGCTGGTAATCATGTAATTATGTAGTACCTACTTGTGGGCCCAAAAGGCTGATCCTGTACAATAGCTAAGGAAAAAAGAGGTTCGTTTTGCACAGGTACAAGGTTGCCTACAAATTTTTTATGAGAGTCAATAAATAATAAACGCCTAATTGACATTCCCATACAATTATTCTTTCTTCCTCTGAAGTGGAGTTTATTGCTTGTAAATTTAATTAGTTTTTGAGATATAAAATAGAGATATCACTTATTTTTGTGTTCAGTTTCAGTGTATCAAGTTAGTGGTGTGCTGAAATTATTTTGTTCCATATTATCTGTGACCATTTACAATAGCCACAATGAGTACAAGTAAAAAACTTAAGTTGGAGTGGCTGCTTCCATATTCCACTATCTTATTTGAAGGGAAAAAGGTGTTTGTTGTACAGTGTCTAACTTTGAATTTATTTGTACACAACGAAATCACATCAAGCGACATGTCAAAGGTCAAAAGCATCTAGAGAAGATGCAATCTCATCCGGGGCCATCCGCATCTAGAGAACCTAATGTAATACACGCAGAGTTTTGCATGGAATTGTGTGAAGCCTTTGTTGCAGCTGACATTCCTCTCCACAGAATCTACTCTTCGTAAAAGTTATGTGGATAAGGTATATTCAGAAACTATTGACAAAATACGTCACAATATTGAAGGAAAAAAGTTTTGGTTTAGCATCGATGAAAATACCGACATCAAGGGCCGATACGTTGCAGATATTATAGTTGGGCCTTTAAATCCTATAGAAGCGGAAGCTCATATGTAGTCAACAGTAAATTTCTGGCTAAAACCAATAGTGAGACAACAACTCAAGTTGCAGTAGAAAGTATCAGATCGCTCTTTCCAGATACGAATATTACTGAAAACGTTGTTTTGCTGCTTTTGGATAGTGCGGCATATATGCTAAAAGCAGGAAGACAGTTAAAAGAACATTTTCCAAATTGGATTCACTTTACATGTCTAGCTCATGCCTTGCATAGAATATGTGAACTGATACGTGACTTCTATCCAGTTATTGATACTTTGGTTAGTGAGGTAAAAAAAGTTTTTCTTAAATCACCAGCGCGAATAAACAAATTTAAAGAAATATGTCCTAATGTCCCATTGCCTCCACAACCTGTTATTGGTTATTGGTGGGGAACATGGTTATCAGCCATTATATATTACCATTCAAATTACGACTTAGTTCAATATGATATTGACAGTCTAAAAGATGATGCTTTGAGTGTAACAAGAAGTAAAGAAGTTATAAATGCACTGACGCTTAAAAATGATTTAAAGTTTATTTCTGAAAATTTTGGATATCTTCCAGGTGTAACTGAACAGTTGGAGACACAAAACCTTCTTCTTTTGACTTCTTTTAATCTATTTCAGACAACCATAGAGAAGCTCAAAGCATGTCCTACCGAAATTGGTGAAAAATTAAAAGTGTATAATATATCAAAAATCTTAGAAAGAAATCCAGGATTTTCAGAAATAACAAATATTTTTGAAACATTGAAAATTAAAAATACTGACTTGTATAATCATTTCCGTTTCGCTCCTGTTACAAGTTGTGATGTCGAAACAAGCTTTTCTAGACTTAGAGATATTCTTAATTATAAACGATAGCGTTTTACTGAAGTGAACTTTGAAAAAATGTTCATTATATCATGTTATGCTAAGAAATTAGTATAGATTTGTTTTTACTTTACATTTTTTACACAAAAATATTTTCACGCCGCCCATGACGCTCATACGAGCTCGTATGATTTTTCCGTTCCTTAATGATGACATAAGTGATAACTACCCATGGGCTGTTATCATTGTAATATTATCGTCATTGGTTGCTTTTGCACACGTGATTATAAATAGACGAAATTAATTCGATTGTTGTTCCGTCAAAAAAATTGTAAGAAAATCTCTATAACTTTCGCCATTAAGACGATTAGGTAGAACAAATGGCCCTATAAGGTAATTACCGACAACTGCTCACCAAACATTTATACTAAATTGTTGTTTGTGAGCCCTAGGTTTAATAGCATATGGGTTTCTATCAGTCCATACATGCATATTTTTTGTATTGAGAATTCCATCTCTGCTAAAACATGCCTCGTCGGTAAAAAGTACGCAATTTAAAAAAAATCGTTTCGTTGAATTAAACCACTCATTATTTCACAATAAGTTTGTCTTCGAGGATAATCGGCTTGGATTTTCTGACTATGAAATGGATGTAGCTGTTGCTCGTGAACAACTCTCCATACAGCAACATAATCCGCTACCATGGCTTTTGCGATCTTTCTTGTGTTTGTACTTGGATCGTCCGCTATTATTTCCAAAACGTCCTCTTCAAATTCTACTGTTCGTGTTGTTCGCGGTTTACCGGCATCATTGTTGTAACTTTTAAGCTACCTGTCTCAGAAAAGCGTCTTTTTATTGAAGCAAACGTTGTGTGGTGCGGTATTTGTCGATTTGGAAATTCTTCCGCATACATGCGCTGTGCTTTTCTCCCGTTTTCACCTGCAGCACCATAAGCTATCAACATGTCAGTCATTTCATGAAATGTAACCATTTTAACACAACTGAGATGTGACAGACACTGACAAAATACAATAACCAACAATGGCGATGTAAATAAGCATTTGTTTTCAAAGCAATCTCGATTTATTAAACATCCGACTGACCAGATTAAAAACTTGGCCCTACCTTAAAACATATTTTGCCAAATATCAGCCGAACCGCATAAGATATGAAAAAAGTACAAGAGGTGAAAAAGTTAAAAGATAAACCAAAAAAGTTGTTTTTATACAAAATGATAATCAGTGTCGTACCAAAAAAAAGTTTGGGGTCAAAGTGGTCATGACCCAAAAAAATAACACCCTGTAGATACTTTTAAATGGCAATAGGTTAATGCTGTAGGTACTTTAATATGTAACACGTAATTTTGAATAAAAAATAAAAGTTCAACACACTGTATCTTGGAAACGAAACGTTTCCGGACCTACATATATTATTTGGAGCTGCTTTTCATTATTTTTAGTCAAGGAATCACTGTTTAAATGTGTCGGTAAAATATTGAAACCCTTTTTTACACGCACACACATATATATATATATATATATATATATATATATATATATATATATATATATATATATATATATATATATATATATATATATATATATTATATGCTTGGCAGGAGTCATAGGCTAATAAAAAGTCACTTTTCGAGGTACTTGTAAAATTTCGACGACTTCCGGTTTAACCGGAAGTGACCCCAACTTTGAATTTTCAAATGAGACACCCTGTATATTTCTTGATTTTTGGAATCTAGAGATCATTTTACGTACAACTGTATTATAGTTATTACTTTTTGTGCCAATTTAAAATTTTTAAAACAAATATTTTTGTTTTAATCTAGAGGGCCATGACCCACCTTAAATCTTACTAATAGACGTTTACATCTGCACAAAAATACCTACACAATTTTATCACCTTTCATTTGTCTTACCAGAGCGTTCAAAGTTGACTAAATCACTTTTTTGATAATAACTTAAAAAAATTAAATACAACTATAACACTTTCATAGTATAATTAGATGTAGTTTTTTATTACGAATCCAACGGTGCATCACAACATCAAAATTCTCTTGGATTTTCTAAAGAAAACTGCATTTTATTGCCATAACCATTTGTTATGGTTTGATAAAACATGTAACTGCACGACGATCAAATATCATATCCAGTTAGCCATGATAATTAAATTATAGCTGTTTAAAAAATAACGGAATGATGCCTCAAAGTATTGTTAAGTTTGACATGGAAAACGATTAAATTCAGGATAAATGATAGAATTTTACAAATTTATAAACAATTATTTTTTCTGGTGTTTAATATTATGTTTCTGGTTTGTGGCGAATTGTTTACAGCCACTCATTATTATTATTCAGTTTTGTCATGGCTAAGTGGATATAATATTTGATCGTCGTGCAGTTGCATGTTTGATCAAACCATATAAAATGGCTATTTCAATACTTAGAATTTGGATGTTGTGATGCACCGTTGGATTCGTAGTAAAAAACTACATCTAATTATACTATGAAAGTGTTATAGTTGTATTGAATTTTTTAAAGTTATCAAAAAAGTCAACTTTGAACGCTCTGGTAAGACAAATGAAAGGTGATAAAATTGTGTGGGTATTTTTGTGCAGATGTACAGGGTTTTTCCATATAATTGGCCACCCGTTTACAGACTTTATTTAATGAGATACAACAAAAAAGTTTATATGAACGCGGTAGGTTTTTCCATGAAAATTTTTATTATGCTAATTAGAAAAATGAATGTCTGTCACATGACCAGTAAATTTGAAAAACATAATTTTTTCAAATGGAACACCCGTATGTTATGATATTTTTAAAATCTTCTTAACTTACTCTTTTCAAAAATATATAATATGTCTATATTTGGATCAACGGTTTTCGAGTTATTTGACTGTAAATAGTTTCATCTAGTTAGCCATGCCTGGCAAACCAAAATAATAATATGACGTGTTATCGCACTGGCCATGGAAATCAAAACAAAGAAATTATATGACACTCAATCTTCATTTGCGTTTGACGTGAAAATGCTTTTCACCGAGGAAGAGAAACTTCGTATAATTCAAATTTATTTAATAAACAAAATATTCATTACTATTTAATATAGATAATAAGTCTTCTGTAAATTTTTAAAATATAATGTAATAATATTAGAATTTCTTTGTTTTGATTTGCATGGCCAGTGCGATAACACATCATATTATATTATTATTTTGGTTTGCCAGGCATGGCTAACTAGATGAAACTATTTACAGTCAAATAACTCGAAAACCGTTGATCCAAATATAGACATACACTACGCCAATTAATTATCGAATATTCAAAAATGCACGTCAATATTAATATGCTGTTATTTCGTTAATAATGAACAAAATTTGATAATTTTTTTTCTCACTGATAGACATAAGATTCTAGGGTTTAGGGCAGAGTAGTTTACGTCCTGATACGCCTTATTGTACGGGGTAGCTCATAAAATCTAGATGCATGTAAATTTCCAAAAATTTAAATGTTACATATCTAACATAAAAATTGAATTTAATTTATTTTTTAAAATAAACCAATTAGAGATCTATCAGCGTTAGACACTGGCCCATGCCGTGCCACTCTAGGTAAAGAAAAAATTACCATTTCTTCTAAATACGTTATTACGTCGAAATAACGTTTCGTCAACAATCAATGCGACATTTTATCACTTTTGGCGATTACTAAATTAAAAATAAAAATTATTTCAACAAATAAAGTCTATAATACAGGATGCTGCGCCATTATCTATTCATTTAATTTATTTATTTAGCATTAAAAATACAAAAATGATAGTCTACTTAAGCCATAACCAGTTCATTATTAGGTATAGGTAACCAAGGATACGGTAAGTAAGTAAATGATATCTGTCTGTTTGACATTAAAAATTGATAAAGTTTACCATACTTAGCAATAACTATGAATGCTAATCGATTTTTAACACCAGAACAATGTTCCTATGCTAGAGGGTTGTATGAACAGGGTCGTTCTCAAGCAGATATTGCTAGAATTTTGGGCAAAACGCAGGGGACAATAAGCAAAATTTTAAGTAGATATTAAGAAACAGGCTCCAACCAAAGAAAGGAAGGACAAGGTCGACCAAGAAAAACCACTCCTTACCAAGATAGGTTTGTACGTCTGCAGTGTACACGACAACGGTTCACTGGCAGCACTCAGTTGCAGACGCAGTTTTTTAATACATATGGTACGCGAGTCTGCAAGCAAACGATCCGAAATCGGTTAAAAGAGGTTCAGCTTAGGCCATACGAGGCAGCACAAGGCCCCAAATTGGAACCAGTACATCGACGTGCACGTTTAGGTTACGCTAGGGAACATGTGGTTTGGGGTGAAGGTGAGTGGGCTAATGTTCTATTTAGCAATGAGTCCCGGTTTTGTCTGTATAGTAATGATAGGCGTCAAAAAGTTTTCCGAAGACCTGGTGAAAGATTTGCCCAGTTCAATTTTAAAAATACTATCAGTTATGGAGGCGGCTCAGTAATGGTTTGGGGGGGAATATCACTAGATGCAAAAACGGACTTAACCTTTATAGACCATTTGACGGCCGACCGATACATTACAGAAATTCTGGAGGAACACGTAATTCCTTTTGCTCCTGCAATTGGAGAAAACTTTATTTTTATGCATGATAACGCGCGTCCCCATACCGCCAGAATTGTTCAGGAGTATTTAGCAGACACTGGAATTCCTGTGATGAATTGGCCAGCTCGAAGCCCAGACCTAAACCCCATTGAACATGTATGGGACCGTATGAAGAGGCAAGTCCGTGCGGAAGTTAATCCTCCACAATCTCTTTTACAGTTAAAAGTAGCGCTGGATAGAATATGGCAGAATATTGATCAAGATTTTATCAGAAATCTAATTTTAAGCATGCCACGATGGTGTCAAGATGTTATTAATGCTCGTGGAGGAAATACCCTATACTAAATTTATTTCTTATTATCTGAACTTGTATTTGTATAGTTATTTTTGTATTTTTAATGCTAAATAAATAAATTAAATGAATAGATTGCGACGCACTTTGTTCAATAAAAAGTGTTTGATTAAAAACCGTCAAAGATACTATGATGAGTATCATTGACCAAGTACTTACCGCTTAACTTGAAAACATTAAAATAACTCTTAAAGGTACTCTAGAGAAAAACACAGGAACAACAGGGTGTTCTGGGGGAAGCAGGTGTAGTAGAGCGCGTTGCAAATTAGCCCTCCGCTCAGTTAGTCTGGGTAGGTTCTATTGGACGCCACCAGTTTTTTACACCGACGCAAACTGGAAGTCGCCTAGTTGGTCTAGGGACCTGCTTCTCACAAAACAAACCTGCTATTCATAATAGAAAATAAAAACATATGGCGCAGTGAGCTGAATAAAACAACGTAATGAATTTAACCCTGTACAGGTACATATATTTGTACAAAAATAAAAAAAAGAATTTTTTTTTTACAAGTGGTAACAAATAAAGTTGGGCGATTTTGCCCCGGCCAAAAATAAATTAATTACAGCAACTTTCTGAGGAAGTCTGTCCTCAGAGACAAAAAAAATCTTAGGGCGGCTCCTTAGCACCCACCGGAGAAAAGTAATAGGGATGCTTGTAGCCCCTGCGGAAGAGAAGTAGGGGTGCCTCGTAGCCCCTACCAAAGACAGAGTAATTGGGATGCTTTGTAGCCCCCACGGTAGACCCCCTTAAGCAAGGAGGGTTAGACACTGCAGACTCCACATACAAAACACCCAAAAACCGGGGCAGCCACCAGCGGTCTCCAGATCGTCAGGCCGATGTAATGGCTGATATGATGTTATCGAACGAAGTTGCAGATAAAATCTTGCCCAGCAGACAATAATTCAGCAGATGAATTTTAATCGCAGTCCCGGAACTTAGTCCATAAACTTGAGCCTTCAAAATGGCTGAAACCGACACCGCAAATCTGCAATCTTCGACGAAGACCAGGGTGGAAAAGCTAGACTTCTTCCTTCTTTTCCACTCAACCAAAAGGTCTACATCTGCGCAAGCCCAAAAGGCTGCATAGAACATCCAATGATCCGGGGGAAGAAAAGGCGGCGACCTTGAGTGGAAACTCATGAAATAGAGTCTCAAGATGGCGCCACGGCACACCGACAAGAATTACTTAATTCCAACCAATTTCAAGCGTGGGTTAGAAGCTGCTCCCTCAAATGACCACGAAGGCGGAATTGCACAAGTCTTAAGCCCCATACTGAGAAACAAACGCAAAAAGACACAGAAACTTAGAACTGTAATTGTCGCCGCGCCACCAAACAAGGGTACTGAAATCATACAGAGGCCTCTTGCGTGAATCAATAAAGTTACGGAAATACAGAAAGTTATACCTACGCCGCTTGTGGCTTGAACAAGATAGCAACGAAAGTCTGCCAAACCCACGCGAAAATGCCTAACGCTACAGCTGTGTTCCTAAATCGACGGCTCCCGAACGCGCTGCGTAAATCGACCTCGCGGCCCAAACCGAGATATTGCTGTTCTTAAACCTGATATTGCTCCGCTTACAGTTCCGGCAGGCGGAAACATATGCACCCACAGCTGTTTCAAACTTCACAAGATTCACAAGAATTAAAACATAATTTCTAAAAAAAAAAAAAATTAATGTTTGAGCAAAGACGATGTTTGCCCACGAATCTACATATTAGAGAAAGCTAAATCCAGGAACCCCAGGCAGTAAAGGCAATGCGATCAAAATCTACAAATCAAGGGTGTTACAATGTCTCAAGAGAATGTAAACAGCTGATTTCTAAAAGGTAGGTCGGTCTTCAAAATTTATTATCTAACATGATAGCACAAATAGACTAAGGGCGACTTGTCTATACACACAGGGTGAACTTTAAGCAAGGCGAAAATTCAGGCCCAAGCCAGAAAGAAAGATTTTAAAGCAGACTACAGCAGATGGACAAGCTCATGTTAAGCCGATTTGGACCAGATAAAAGGGCAATCAACACCCCCAGGGGGTAGCCTGGACAGCAAGGGAAGGGGGCCACATAGCGGAAGAACGAAAATAGATCTTCTGAATCAAGGTAAATAACTAAGAAAACAGGCGTTCGTGAATAAACTAATTATTAGAACAAATCTAATTCGGTGACAAAAATGACCTGTCACAACTCCCCCTCTCCTACGAAAGGAGGGAAATTTTCCAATGAAAATTAACCGACGATAAGGATCAGAGGCTCTCTGTATGATACAAGAAAATCGAAAAAGAAAATAAATTACCTGCGCTATGCTGGCGCCAATAAAGAAAACATAAGTGAAGATACGTGGGAACCCAAGGTAGTACCATATAACTAATACTAACTAACAAGACTGATAACTCAATCTTAAAATAACTAAATACTCAAAGAAATCTTTGGTCCCTTTGCCACTAGTCACCCAGCGACCTCCTCCAGGAAGATTCGGTGTGGAACGTAAACTCTAAGTTGGTAAGGGAGCTAGCATTGCGTTACACCCAAAAATATTGTGGGGAACCTCGTTTACTAGCCTCACACCGTAGAATCGTCCCGAATTAAATCACCAATTGACATGCGTCAAACCAACCAAAGGGTGGACAACTAAAAAGGAAAAGATAAATATAATACAACATAAGTAAAATGATAAGAAAAGAGGGATAGCCCAGATGATCCACCATACAAAAGGGAGTGGATTGTAGCACCCACCAAGCTAAAAGATGTACCAAATGGGAAGCACATCGGTCCCTGTATAAAACAAAAAAAAAATTAATCAGGGTGTTCTGAGCGGTGGCACTGCCACCGGCCTGTCGCAACCTAATAGGCCGACTTGAGCTCAGGCCGAACAAAGTAGCTTGGTCCTCCCCTGGCCCGCCGAACAAGTTCGATGGGCAAACTGTTACCCCAGGGGTCAGACTTCCGCCCCCCCTGAACAGCCCTTCCAGTCGGTCTGCTCTCCGAGGGATCCATGATCTAACAAAGAGCGTCGAAGCGACATCCGGTAGCACCCAACACCGTGCAGCCTGTAAAACGAGATAGGGACAAATGTCTAAATCGATAAAGCCAAAATAAGGTAAAGACGCAATCGGGAGAGTTTTATCTTGTCTAAATGGAGAATAGACAAAATATATCAGTAAGGATCTAGGCGCAAAACCAGTGAAACTGAAATGGCCGGAGACTAACATATAGTCCTACCAAAACCTAGACCTAAGACAAATCCAAATAAATAAAATACCAAAGGTATTAAAGTAAATTAAAGCCAATCAAAGGCCAATCACGATAAGGTAAGTAAATCAAAATAAAGGTAAGTAAATCAAAATACAAGGTAATCGAAATAAATCAACGCAAATGTAATCGAAATTACGCAACGGTAAGCAAATAAATGCAAAGATAAGTAAATTAACGAAAGGTAAGCAAATTATCGCAAAGGTAAGTAAATTATCGCAACGGTAAGCAAATTATCGCAAAGGAAAGCAAATTATCGCAAAGGTAAGTAAATTATCGCAAATATATATAAAAAAAGGTAATCAACCAAAAGTAAATGAAACAAGTAAATCAAACTAAAGGTTCGCAAATCGAGATAAAGAAAATTGGGTTACTTGCCAACAACTAGCAGTGAATCCCACCATAAGTGGTATTCTCAACTTCACAAAATCAGCAAAAGCAGAGAAAGAAAATTGTGTTTCTACTCTAAATCCCCAAAGGAAAGACAAAGTCGTACTCGAGCAAAAACACATACTAGTTCAAGTAACCGAAATTTCCAGACACAAGTAGGGAATAACAATAAAATCACGTCAAGGTAGAGAAAATTAAGCCAAATCAAAGTAAATAGGTCACATCAAGGTAAATACGTCAAATCAAGGTAATAAAAAAAAAAGGTCCAATCAAGATAATAAATAAAGACTTTTGGCCCTAGTCTATAGTAAAAAAAAACAATTAATAGTGAATGCAGATAAAAAAAAACGATAAAGAAAATTAGGTCCAAAATTAATTAATCACCGCCTTCTAACCAAGTAATCACTCTTAAATTACCATGTGACACACCGATCCCCATCTCGTCTCGCGCCGAGATGGGTGTCTGCGTGAGACTGATAAACGCAAAAAGGTAAGCTACAGTAAATGACCATAAACGTTACTATACGTTACTATACTATAAACCAAGTGACGATAAGGTAAAGATAATCAGGTAATGACAGATAAAAGATAACGAGGCGTAAGGCGGTGTTGGCAAGTGAAAGTAGTAAGGCAGCTGAGGGCTTACCTACTACAAACAATAGAAGCAAGGCAGCTCAAGGCTTACCTTGCCACGGCTTTCAGGGGACTCCTACCCCACCTAGTAAACCCAGTGCAGCGCTATTCTAAGTGACAGTGTCCAAATCCATTAAGTCTCGCGCCCAGATGGATCCAAACACAATCACGCCCACACTGCAGAGCATGAAATTGCTCACGACTGAGCAAGGACAGTAAAAAAAACAAGAATTTAAACTGGGCCAAAAGTCAAAATTAACGCAACGATAAAAGAAAACTCACTAAAGCCATTATTACCGAAAGAAGAAGGGAAAAAAAATTAAATGTAATTAACCAAATTGAAGCTATGGACTCGAAAATTAATAAATTCAGAAATTAATAGATTGATAAGTAAATTGAAGCAAAATGACTAGTAAAACGTAATATTAAATTAATGACAGTAAAATTAACTGAAGGTAATAAAGTAAATAATGACTTTGAGTTGCCTAACAATTTATTCACTCCTACGGACCACCAAATGCAGTTTCGGCATATACCGGTTTAAGGTCTTGTACATGCCAAATGCCCTTACTAACACCGTGTTCATCTTCAAGCTCATAAGTACACGTGCCGGTCTTTTCTACGATCTTGAACGGACCTACAAATTCCGGAGCCAACTTTGCGCTATAATACTTCGCTGCATCGGATATACTTTTATTCTTACGCCAGACTTCTTGACCAGGAACAAAGCTTACTGGGCGTCGGCGCAAATTATAGTTATGTCGATTTTTAACACGAGAAGCTTCGATTTTAGTGTGGACTTTTCTAAATAATTGTTTGAAAGCTTCTATTCGTTCCCGAATGTAATTTTGACGCTCAGTTTCTACTTGAGGAACACCCTCAGCATAGTCCGAACCGAATAGCTTGTGTTCCCTGCCAAAATTAACGCAGTATGGGGTGAAGCCCGTAGTTTCGTGTCGCGAAGTGCGAATGGCGCAACCGATAGCAGTTAAATTATCTTCCCAAGTTCGATGGTTATTTTGTTGAACGTAAGAGCGCAACATCGTTTTAATAACTCTATTAACGCGTTCAGTATGATCTGCTCTAGGATAATAATTAGCAGTGTAAAATATTCTAACCTTATATTTATCGCAAAGGGCTTGAAATTCTTTGGATTTCATTTGAGTTCCGTTGTCGCACGTTAAGAATTGAGGAGCTCCGTAAACTAAGAACATGCCGTCTTCGACACACTTTACCAACGATTTTGCTGTTGCCGATCGACACGGGAATAACACGACGTACTTGCTAAAATAATCGGTGACCACCAAAATATGAGTGTTACCTTGTTTAGAACGAGGTAAAGGACCTATGTAGTCTAGGCTGATGGCTTGCCAAGGCTCTTTTATGTCTGGGCGGTTACCCATTAGACCCGCTGGACGTTTCTGCTCTACTTTGTTCTGAGCACAAGTTCTACAAGCACGGACATAACCAGCGACGTCGGATCTCATTTTCGGCCAATAATACCTCTCGGCGACCTTCCAAAAGGTTTTGAAAACACCCACGTGCCCGGCTGCTGGATTATCATGGCATCGAAGAAATATCTCTTTTCGTTTATCCTTTGGTACTACTATTTTCCAGTAAGTGGAATGATCTGGAAAACTCGGATTGTTTGTCTTGACATATTTAAAGAGATTGCCATTCTCGACTCGCCAACAGGGATATTTATCAGGACGTTCTTCTAGCTTCTGTATCATGCCTTTGTACCATTTGTCTGAGGTGTCAGAAAATGATTGCGAAACAGCTGCGATAGAATCAGAAGTCACTGGCACTGACCTGGAAAGAAAATCTGGCACGACATGATCCCGGCCTTTACGATGGATCAGTTCAAGGTCGTAAGGTTGCAAACGAAGAGCCCATCGAGCGAGACGTCCTTGTGGATCTTTTAGATTATGAAGCCATAACAAAGAATAGTGATCGGTTATGACTTTAAAGTGTACACCCTCCAGATTGTGACGAAGGTTTTCTACACTCCAAATTACGGCAAGGCACTCTTTTTCGGTGACGGTTAATTTCATCTCTTGTTTGGTGAGAGAACGTGAAAGATAGGAAATAACTTTTTCCCCGTCATCAAATTGCTGAGTCAGAACTGCTCCTAGGCCATAAAATGAGGCATCAGTCTGTAAGGTAAATGTGCGATTAAAATCTGGACATGTAAGCACGGGAGCTGGGATAAGAGTTTCTTTAATCAAGTTGAATGACTGATGGCACTCGGAAGTCCATTCCCAATTGATATTCTTCCTAGTAAGCCGAGTAATTGGGGCTATGATAGCTGAAAAGTTCGGCACAAAACGCCGGTACCAAGAAGCGGTGCCAATAAAACGTCGAATTTCGGTGATGTTTCGTGGAGGTGCTATATTCACAATGGCCTGCACTTTCTCAGGATCAGGTCTTAAACCTTGAGCGTCTACGATGTAGCCAAGGTATCGTAATTCAGGCTTACAAAAGTGACATTTCTCCTCGGAAACTGAGTCCTGCATCTTTCAAACGGTCAAAAACTAGGCCCAGAATTCTGAGGTGTTCAGGAAAGGTTCTGGAGATGATAATTATATCATCAAGATACACCATCACGTGATTTTCCAAATCAACGCCTAATACACGGTCCACTATACGTTGCCAGGTGACCGGCGCATTGGTTAAGCCAAAGGGCATGCGCAGAAAATGATAGAGATTCCTACCTGGAACGGTGAAAGCAGTCAATTCACGTGAGGACTCACTAAGAGGTACTTGCCAGAAGGCTGATTTTATATCGATGGAGCTGATATAGCGGGCGTCTCTGAGGCGATCTAAAATGACTGAAAAATATGGAATGTTGTAAGACTTCTTAGTCTTACTATTAAGCTGTCTGAAATCTATGGAAAACTTATAGCTATCATCGCTCTTGCGTTCCAAACACACTGGACTGGACCAAGGACTTTTAGAAGGTTCAATCACGCCAAGTTTCAACATCTCGTCGATTTCCTCGTCCATAATCCTTTGCTTGTATGGAGAAACTGGGTAGTAACGCTGTTTAATTGGCCTAGTGCCGGGTTCAAGCTCAATGACGTGTTCTGCTACCTTGCAGCAGCCAAGACCAGTACCCATTTCCGATATTTTCTCCTTAACTAGTGCATTTAAACACGCTCGGTCGGTTTCAGACAAAGAGTTGCCATCTATAACGCTACAAATTTCCGTAGGTCGATCATCAGTGGAAAAATGCCAGACGTCCTGCTTCAAGTCGGGGATCACTTCCATGGTTCTCCAAAAGTCAATGCCTAATATTAATTGGTGGGACAGTTCGGGAAGGACTAAAATATCTATCACCCGAGTTTTATTTAATAAAGTTACAGGAGCCTGAAAATAGCCCAAACTGGAGCAAGTTTGGCCATTCGCGACAGTACAATCAGTCTGTTGCCTAATAAGTTTTAATCCCAGACTTTCCAAAATTCGGAAACCGGGTTGACCTACAATAGTGCGTGATGCTCCAGAATCTAATAAGCCTAATATTTTGTAACCTAAAATCGAAATTTCTAAATAGGGGCGCTGGTCGCCATGCGCATGAGCTATGATAGGATCTAATAGTTTTTGATTTGGAAAAGAGTTATTCGCATGTGAAGGATTTTTGCGGGAGGGAGAGTTATTTGTTGACGAAGGGTTTTCATCAGAAAGAGAGTTGTTGGTTGGCAAAAGATTTTTATTGGGGGCAGAATTGCTAGGGGGTGAATGGTTTTCGTTAGAAAGACAAGGGTTGGTTGGTGAAAGGTTTTCATCAGAAAGAATGTTGTTGGTCGGTAGAAGGGTTTTATTAGGAACGGAGTTGTTGTTCAGCAAAGCGTTTTCATTGGAAGGAAAGTTGTTGGTCGGTAAAGTGAGAGCAACGGGAGTAGTCTTACGACCTATCAGCTCTCCCGAGAATCGTTTCTCTGACAATAAACACTTAGGGCAGTTTTTACTGGTCACATTTGGTGCACCGCAGCGGTAACAATGGATTCTACGCTGTTCAGGGCACTGACTATTTCGATGACCTGGCTTATTACAGTTCCAGCACAAGATTGATCTAGATATTTTTGAAGATATTGGACGTGTCTCTCTTGGTAACTGTCTCACGTCTCGAGATGTTGATGGTGCTGGAGATGATGCGGTAACTACGTCAACGACTGGTAACTGTTCATCGTCTTTCAAACCTGGTGTTTCAGCAGCCATGAATGCAAAGTCTGGCTCTACAAAATTATGCCTTTTTCTAGGAGGTGGTACATAGTTCTCTGCACGATATTTCTTTAACTCCAACTTGAGACATTCTCCTTCCAGTTCTTCCAACTTGCTAACTACCGGAAGTTGGGTAGTATAAAAAGGTGACAAGTTTCGTATAATGATGTCAAGTTGAACGTCCTCCGAGATGGAGCCATGTCGTCTAAACAACGCACTCATATTAGAAAGATAATCGACTATACTCTCAGTCGAATCCTGAGTCCTATCCAGAATTTCCTTAAATAACCGATGACGATAATCTGGCGGTTCGAAATGTTTACAGAGAAGGTCAGACAAACCAGACCAGTCCGAAAAGCGATGACGATTTGCACGAAACCAATTTAAGGCTTTACCCGCAAATAAGTCGATAGCGGATGTAAATAGTTCGCGTTCAGAAAAACCTCGAGCCTCGCGTAGTTCCGAAACTCGCTCCAAGAAATTATGCACGGACATCTGTCCAGCCTCGCCGGTAAATTTAATACCCCACTTTTCAATACGTTGCGTTTTACAACACGAGTGATGGCGAACGGAAGTGGTCGTGGTTATGTTGTGATTAACTGCCGGTTGGTTGACTTTAGGCGACGAGCGCGAGTGTCGTGGTCGACTGTTGGACGCATTGATATTTCCTGACGCATCTGAATCCGACGCATTCGAATCCGAACCGTCCGAATGAGCTTGACCGAGCAAGATGCTTAAATTTGGATCTTGTTTTAAGAGACTGTCCAAACAGTTTAATTTGCCTAAAATTTGGAGTAACAAATCAGAACGAGTTTGTGATTCCGCGGCGCTAAGGTTCTCAACCGGGATACGATGAACGCGTGTAAATAAGTGAACAAGCTGAGATTGTAAACGTTCAAATTTTTCTTTAGCGGATTCACCGGAGACATTTTTAATCGCGCTGTCAATATTTTGTAAGGTTCTAGTTATATAGTTACATTCATCGACAAAAACACAAGTATAGGCTATACGCGCAAAAATTTTACCTTTCCTTTCCATTTCTAAAATTGGACGTAACGCTACTATAAGTTCTTTTACCGTATTGGCATAACTAGCCGGTACTCCACGAATCGTAAGTTCATAAATTAGCATTTCTTTCCTAAGATGGTTAACCTGCATATTATAATCCATTTTGGAGTGAACAAAAACAATAGCAACTCAAAAGTCAACGTAAAAAGTCAAATCTAGGTACAATCGCGTAAATCGAATAAATTTAGCAAAACTACACCAATAGTGTAGTCAAATATAGCAAATAAAGGTAATTAAATCAGCGAAAATAGCAAGAAATAATAAAAAGGTAAATCACGTAAACCAGCAATCATAATTCAGTACGCAAAGATAATCAAAGATACGTAACTGAATAAAATAAAATCGATAAGAAATCGCAATATCAAAAAAATCAAAGTTACGTAATAGGTAAAATAAAATCGGTAATAAACCACAAATTCAAAGACAATCAAAGTTACGTAATACGCAAAATAAAATCGGTAATATACCACAAATTCAAAGACAAAGTTACATAAACAAGTAAATTAAAATCGGTAATAAATCGCCAAATCAAAGAAAATCAAAGTTACGTAATAAGCAAAATAAAATCGATAATAAATCGCCAAAATCAAATGCAGTAATACAGGGCTAGTACAGTTAGAGTTAAAATTGATGGAAATTTTCAAAGTTCCATCCAGCTCACTAGACGCACAAGAGTAAAATTAGAAAAAAAAAGCGGTAATTTTTTTTTAAATAGGCCCCACGTTGGGCGCCAAAAATTTGCGACGCACTTTGTTCAATAAAAAGTGTTTGATTAAAAACCGTCAAAGATACTATGATGAGTATCATTGACCAAGTACTTACCGCTTAACTTGAAAACATTAAAATAACTCTTAAAGGTACTCTAGAGAAAAACACAGGAACAACAGGGTGTTCTGGGGGAAGCAGGTGTAGTAGAGCGCGTTGCAAATTAGCCCTCCGCTCAGTTAGGCTGGGTAGGTTCTATTGGACGCCACCAGTTTTTTACACCGACGCAAACTGGAAGTCGCCTAGTTGGTCTAGGGACCTGCTTCTCACACAACAAACCTGCTATTCATAATAGAAAATAAAAACATATGGCGCAGTGAGCTGAATAAAACAACGTAATGAATTTAATCCTGTACAGGTACATATATTTGTACAAAAATAAAAAAAAGAATTTTTTTTTACAAGTGGTAACAAATAAAGTTGGGCGATTTTGCCCCGGCCAAAAATAAATTAATTACAGCAACTTTCTGAGGAAGTCTGTCCTCAGAGACAAAAAAAATCTTAGGGCGGCTCCTTAGCACCCACCGGAGAAAAGTAATAGGGATGCTTGTAGCCCCTGCGGAAGAGAAGTAGGGGTGCCTCGTAGCCCCTACCAAAGACAGAGTAATTGGGATGCTTTGTAGCCCCCACGGTAGACCCCCTTAAGCAAGGAGGGTTAGACACTGCAGACTCCACATACAAAACACCCAAAAACGGGGGCAGCCACCAGCGGTCTCCAGATCGTCAGGCCGATGTAATGGCTGATATGATGTTATCGAACGAAGTTGCAGATAAAATCTTGCCCAGCAGACAATAATTCAGCAGATGAATTTTAATCGCAGTCCCGGAACTTAATCCATAAACTTGAGCCTTCAAAATGGCTGAAACCGACACCGCAAATCTGCAATCTTCGACGAAGACCAGGGTGGAAAAGCTAGACTTCTTCCTTCTTTTCCACTCAACCAAAAGGTCTACATCTGCGCAAGCCCAAAAGGCTGCATAGAACATCCAATGATCCGGGGGAAGAAAAGGCGGCGACCTTGAGTGGAAACTCATGAAATAGAGTCTCAAGATGGCGCCACGGCACACCGACAAGAATTACTTAATTCCAACCAATTTCAAGCGTGGGTTAGAAGCTGCTCCCTCAAATGACCACGAAGGCGGAATTGCACAAGTCTTAAGCCCCATACTGAGAAACAAACGCAAAAAGACACAGAAACTTAGAACTGTAATTGTCGCCGCGCCACCAAACAAGGGTACTGAAATCATACAGAGGCCTCTTGCGTGAAACAATAAAGTTACGGAAATACAGAAAGTTATACCTACGCCGCGGTGGCTTGAACAAGATAGCAACGAAAGTCTGCCAAACCCACGCGAAAATGCCTAACGCTACAGCTGTGTTCCTAAATCGACGGCTCCCGAACGCGCTGCGTAAATCGACCTCGCGGCCCAAACCGAGATATTGCTGTTCTTAAACCTGATATTGCTCCGCTTACAGTTCCGGCAGGCGGAAACATATGCACCCACAGCTGTTTCAAACTTCACAAAATTCACAAGAATTAAAACATAATTTCTAAAAAAAAAAAATTAATGTTTGAGCAAAGACGATGTTTGCCCACGAATCTACATATTAGAGAAAGCTAAATCCAGGAACCCCAGGCAGTAAAGGCAATGCGATCAAAATCTACAAATCAAGGGTGTTACAATGTCTCAAGAGAATGTAAACAGCTGATTTCTAAAAGGTAGGTCGGTCTTCAAAATTTATTATCTAACATGATAGCACAAATAGACTAAGGGCGACTTGTCCATACACACAGGGTGAACTTTAAGCAAGGCGAAAATTCAGGCCCAAGCCAGAAAGAAAGATTTTAAAGCAGACTACAACAGATGGACAAGCTCATGTTAAGCCGATTTGGACCAGATAAAAGGGCAATCAACACCCCCAGGGGGTAGCCTGGACAGCAAGGGAAGGGGGCCACATAGCGGAAGAACGAAAATAGATCTTCTGAATCAAGGTAAATAACTAAGAAAACAGGCGTTCGTGAATAAACTAATTATTAGAACAAATCTAATTCGGTGACAAAAATGACCTGTCACAAGATAATGGCGCAGCATCCTGTATTATAGACTTTATTTGTTGAAATAATTTTTATTTTTAATTTAGTAATCGCCAAAAGTGATAAAATGTCGCATTGATTGTTGACGAAACGTTATTTCGACGTAATAACGTATTTAGAAGAAATGGTAATTTTTTCTTTACCTAGAGTGGCATGGCATGGGCCAGTGTCTAACGCTGATAGATCTCTAATTGGTTTATTTTAAAAAATAAATTAAATTCAATTTTTATGTTAGATATGTAATATTTAAATTTTTGGAAATTTACATGCATCTAGATTTTATGAGCTACCCCGTACAATAAGGCGTATCAGGACGTAAACTACTCTGCCCTAAACCCTAGAATCTTATGTCTATCAGTGAGAAAAAAAATTATCAAATTTTGTTCATTATTAACGAAATAACAGCATATTAATTTTGACGTGCATTTTTGAATATTCGATAATTAATTGGCGTAGTTTATTATATATTTTTGAAAAGAGTAGGTTAAGAAGATTTAAAAAATATCATAACATACGGGGTGTTCCATTTGAAAAAATTATGTTTTTCAAATATACTGGTCATGTGACAGACATTCATTTTTCTAATTAGCATAATAAAAATTTTCATGGAAAAACCTACCGCTTTCATATAAACTTTTTTGTTGTATCTCGTTAAATAAAGTCTGTAAACGGGTGGCCAATTATATGGAAAAACCCTGTACACGTCTATTAGAACGATTTAAGGTGCGCCATGGCACTCTAGATTAAAACAAAAAATCTGTTTTAAAAATGGTAAATTGACACAAAAAGTAATAAAAATAATACAGTTGTACGTAAAATGATCTCTAGATTCCAAAAATCAAGAAATATACAGGGTGTCTCATTTGAAAATCTAAAGTTGGTGTCACTTCCGGCTAAACCGAAAGTCGTCGAAATTTGACAAGTACCTATAAAAGTGACTTTTTATTAGCCTATGACTCCTGGCAAGTTTCATCTTGTTCGATTAAATCCTAAAGAAATGGCAGCCGGAAGGTGATCTCGTTGACACCCGATATATATGTTTGACGTTTCTCAAAAAAAATTATTCTTGAAAAAAGTTGGTGCTTATTCCAAAACCTCTAAATAAGATGACAATTTTTCTAACATTTGCATACTAAGGTCATAAATTACAAAAAAGTGAAAATCCCTGAAGAATAAACTACCTCTATTTTTAAAAATTGACGAAAATTTTATTAAGAAAAGTTCCTTAAGTAGTTAGTTTTCACAGTTTCTAGATCAATCCAAATCCAAAATCCAAATCCCCCCACTCTTCACACTACCAAAATCCCCCCACTCTTCACCCCACCAAATCCCCCCACTCTTCACACTACCAAAATCCCCCCACTCTTCACACTACCAAAATCCCCCCACTCTTCACACTACCAAAATCCCCCCACTCTTCACCCCACCAAAATCCCCCCACTCTTCACCCAACCAAAATCCCCCCACTCCGCTCTCCTCTCCCCTCTCCGCTCCCCTCTCCGGTCCCCTCTCCGCTCCCCTCTCCGCTCCCCTCTCCCCTCCCCTCTCCTCTCCCCTCTCCTCTCAGGAGCTTAAAACCATTCCACAACACACACTCTTCACACTACCAAATCCTACCACTCTTATATCAAATCCATTCCTCCTACCCGCCACACCACTTTTATTGCTATAAATTCTCAATATTTGCAGTATTTAACACAATTCACAACGATGTCTGTAGCAGTCCCTATTGATTATTCATGGGACACAGAACATTGCGAAAGCTATAATCCACAAGAGTACATAGAAAACAATTTAATAATAATCAATCCACCTCCCAATCTATCTAAGAGTGCTAAAAAAAAGTTTCGAACTCAACAGAGAAAGAAAGTTCAAGAATTGGAAGCAAAAAAGGAAAAGACTGCAAAAAAACTATGTCTTGTCCAACAGCAAATGTAATGTTTAGTCATGTAAGCGGAAAGAAAACCTTGATAGATTTTACTACAGAAGAACTAGAAATGTTACCTTTGGAATATCTAATTAATTATGCAGATCCTTTGGAACTCTTGGATGTATGGGGAAAATTACCAATGTCTTATAAATCAAGTTTTGATCTTCAAATTAAATTGCCATGTTTTATACATTACAATCGTCCTGACTGGAGCACACAATTCGATGGTCCTCCTGTATCCCAGAAATCATGTTTCATGTGCAATAGAAACATAAAGTAGACTAATGTAGATAAACTCACTGTTATTTTTGTTCAAAAATAAACCTGTATTTTAATATATGTTTTATAAATGTCAAACAAATAATTAGAAGTATTATTCATTAATCCATGGATTTACAGCATCCCACCACCACCAAATCCCCCCACTCAAAATCGTTAAACATCATTACACAAAGCTTCACTCATTTCATCGTATTACAGCGCGTTACTTAAAAGGGTAAGTGCGGTTAAAACGCAAGTGTTGTACTAATTCGAACAATACACAGGTCAATACAGACCCCATATGTAGAGCGGTAGACCCGCCCAAAACAACAAATTCTTAAAAGTGGGTGGGTTGGAATGTACACACCAAAGTACATCTCCTAACACTCCGTGCGCATGTCTAGCACGCTCGGTGTGCGCGTGGTACGCATTTTGGTCTACTGCGCATATAAAAAAATGGCGGCTCAAAAAAAAAAAAAAAAAAAAAAAAATGGCGGCTCAAAAAAAAAAATAAAATAAAAAAAAAAAAAAAAAAATGGCGGCTCAAAAAAAAAAAAAAACAAAAAAAAAAGCTTTTTTATATTTTTCGTTTTTTTACATCTGCGCAATAGAGATGCGCATGGGCATGCCCCGCCCACACGGATTCTCTTTATATTCTCTCTTCGCTTCTCGTTCTGCAGTCGCATCTTCAGCTCGACAGTTGTGTCTTCTCCTTGTTACCTATATATCCTCAGCGGTTAGTTAGCGTTGATATTATATTAATTGTTTAGTTTGCAAAAACAGTATTGTACAAAGTGTTGTGAGACCGGTGAAAATATCCCAAGAATTTTTACAAAAGAACTGCTTTTTTGTTCAGTTCTCAAGATGTATCAGTGCAGTGAATGCAACAAGAGTTTTATTCATCAATCGAACGTGTATAGACATAAAAAAGAATCGTGTGCCATGAGGCCATCTTGTTCTCGCAAAAAAAGGAAGGCTAATACCCAGGTATGTGATGTATCCATGAAAAAAGCTAAAATAGAAGATATTAAAGAAGACAGACCTCCAATACCTAAACTTACTTTATCGCGATGTAAAGATTGTGATACTTGGTATATAAAAAATAAACTTGCTGCGCATTTACGTTCAAACCTACATAAAAGTGCACTTAAAAGTATATTATTAAGTATATTGTTAGTAGTGTTTCTATGTTCAATAGATATGATATTATTCAAAGTATATTTGTATTATAAATAAAATTCAATAATAAAAAACATATCTACCATTGTACAGTATAAGTTAAGATTATATTATTTCAATAAAACTTCAATAGTGACACAGGAATGGAATCAGTTGTATAGAAAATCTTGTATAGAAGAATGTAATTCAAATGTGTGTCTAGTATTATTAAGTATATTGTTAGTAGTGTTTCTATGTTCAATAGGATATATATTATTCAAAGTATATTTGTATTATAAATAAAATTCAATAATAAAAACATATATATAATAATGGTTTTTATTCATAACAATACCTATAATTATATAACAATTTTACGTTTGCTAATGCACAATGCCATGGATTCACATTTTTGTGAAAATAACATTCTGGAATTTTCTTAAATTTTCCTTAATTTTATTAAATTATTATAAATTAATTAATTATTTTAAATAATTATTAAAATTACTTAATTTTGGTTCTTGGGCAATAGGAATAGCGTATATGAAATCTTCATCCAAAAACTTTTTTAAGAAGTTTATTTTTTCATTCCCTTTCACGTAAATTTTGGGCGATTGGTAAACTTCTAACATATGCTTTAAAATATTATCAATTTCATTAAGTTCTATATTTCCAAATTCCCATTTTAGTCCATGATACTCTTCGCCCCATTTAACCATTTTGAGATCGAGAGCAGATAACATATTTTTTTGAAATGGTGATTTAAACAGATAATTTGAGCAACGAATACCATCATAAATCGCTAATTCTTTTGGAATGTATCCAAAGGAACTGTTATATCCTTGAATGTCGATAAAAAGTTCTGTCTTACACTCATTCATGGTTAGTCGCTAAATGATGTTTAAATCTATAAGATTAGTGTTTAAATCCCCCCACCACTCTTACTACTCCCCACTACCACGCTTATTATCCCCACTACCACGCTTGCTTATTTAAGCACTCACCCACAGTTCTACAACCATTATTTCAAGCAAGCATCTGAAAATGTATCAACCAACAGGAAACCAACAAGAGTTTAGTAACAAGCGCAATGTAGCTCTCGTCAATGAAACAATTTACTACATTAACAAATCCAAATCCAAATGGGTCAGCATTGGATTTTCCTTAGAGAGAAAATATATTCCTGTTGTTAAACTCTGTGGATACAAATATAATCAAAATGTCACTTTTAATGAAGATCAATGGATCTCCTTCCTAAATAATCAAGGAATTATGATGAGCTTTATTTATTCCAACAACACCGGGTGGCAACCCATGAAGGGAAATGGTTATGAGATTCACTTTGTGTTTATTGGGGATGCAAGAATTATCAAGATTACACAAGATGGAGGTAATGAGGTATTCCTAGCTGGTGATACCATAAATGAATTAGTAAACTTGGCAAATTTAATCAAATATCGTGTTGATATCTTAAAAAACCAGGAATTTTCCAAATATTACAATATTTTAGTTAGTGGAATCTCTATGAAAAATGGCGATTTGTTAAAAAATGTATATGATGTTATTTCACCTATGGAAAATAGTTTAAATGTTTGCTGTGTTTTAGAATTATTAAACTTTTACTCAGATTGTGTTCTGGAGGATGTAGAAACATTCGTATGTAATGAATTTGTAAAAAGTTGTAGTGAAAATAAAAATGTATAGGTATATTTTTCTTTTTATTCCGCCCACCTCCTAAATTAATTTTTAAAGCTCTGAACTTACTTTAAGTGTCACATACTCATACAAGATGTGGTTAGCATATACATCTCAACGAGTAGCATATAACCTAACAAGCGCTATAGATAATCTATCACAACACTTTAGTAACTTAAAATTTGATGCTGTCCATGAAGCCGAGTATGGATTCGAAAGATTTTATACGTATGAGGAATGTATGGATATGGCTAGAAAATATGAAAAAGCAGCAGAAGCCTGTAACATATATTTTCATACTTCTGATCTCTCTTATGTTAACCGGGTGGCAACCCATGAAGGGAAATGGTTATGAGAATCACTTTGTGTTTATTGGTGTTGCAAGAATAATTAAGATTACACAAGATGTTGGTAATGAAGTATTCCTAGCTGGTGATACTATAAATGAATTAGTGAACTTGACAAATTTAATCAAATATCGTTTTGATATCTTAAAAACCAGGAATTTTCCAAATATTTCAATATTTTAGTTAGTGGAATCTCTATGAAAAAATGGTGATTTGTTAAAAAATGTATATGATGTTATTTCACCTATGGAAAATAGTTTAAATGTTTGTAGTGTTTTAGAATTATTAAACGTTTATTCTGATTGCGTTGTGGAGGATGTAGAAGCGTTCGCATGTAGTGAATTTGTAAAGACTTGTATTGAAAAATAAAATTTTAAAATATATTTTTCCTTTTTATTCCTCCCACCTCCTATTCCTCCCACCTCCTATCCTAAATTAATATTTAAAGCTCTGAACTTATTTTAAGTCTCACATACTCATACAAGATGTGGTTAGCATATACATCTCAACGAGTAGCATATAACCTAACAAGCGCTATAGAGAATCTATCACATGACTTTAGTAACTTAAAATTTGATGCTGCCCATGAAGCCGAGTATGGATTCGAAAGATTTTATACATATGATGAATGCATGGATATGGAAAGAAAGTATGAAAAAGCTGCAGAAGCCTGTAACATATATTTACATACTTCTGATTTAAAGTCTTTTCTGCAAACCATAAAGGAAATGGGATTTGAGGAGCATTTGGGTGAAGTAAAACAGTTTATTCCACAAGACATCATTGAAGAAATATTTGAAACCTAATTTATATCAAATAAAAAACTTTATTTCATTTATGTGTGTTATTCAATCATTAAATAATTATTATATAAATTGTATACATTAGTAAGTGCACATATACATGGTGATTTAGAATGATAAAAACAATGAGCTTCTCCTTCTTGTAACGATGGATTTTCATCAAGTTCCATGACTGGTTTTAATGAATATTTTCGAATGTATTCGGATTTCTCTCTCCTTTTTACTACCTCTCCTATGCCACCTCTCTCTTATGCTACCTCTCTCTTATGCTACCTCTCTCTTATGCCACCTCTCCCTACCACCTCTCTTTCTTATGTTACTTTCTCGCTCTCTCCCTATGCTACTTCTTGCATACAAGCTGCCGTTTTACCATTTGTTTCAAACATTACATAGTTCTAACGTATAAAAAAGAATGTACAAAAAGGTATAAAATGTCTATTTTTTCTGAATTTGGTTTCAGATTTTTCCAATTTATCTTTATAATATTGTTTATTACCTATACCAAATTTAAATTAGATTTATCAGCCACATCGCCAGCTAAAAGCTTGGTTTTTCTCTTCCGAGCCAGAAAACTATTTCTTCCATGCCTAATTACACACTCTTTATGTTTCCCAACTAATACCTCCAAATGAGAGCCATTCGACTTATCATTAACTCAGTCCTCCCAAGGAAACTCTCTTATTTATTTTCTATCGATACTTGCACGGATTTTGCTTTGAAGACCTCACCGCTATAATTATCATCCTTAATTGTTTATAATAGAACAACAAAAGGCGTGTTACGTATGCAAGGACCTCCAGATTATGGATCAAAATTGTCTGCAGACGTTTTTCCCTGCCCCATCCCAATCTTCAATCCTTTAAATCCTGTGTCAATAGATCACATTTTCCTTCTCTCTTCAGACTCCCACGACACATTAGTACTTAGGCTTGAAGTTTTCGTGGACTGTCTCAGATAAAAAAGCCAAGTGTTTCACCTTTATTTGTGAAAAGACAATATTTTGATGTGGAATAAATAATGCATTTTTGATCTTTTTCTAAGACCGATATCTTTCAAAAATCTTGCTCTTGATGGTAGTTTTCGACTGAACAAAATCCTGGCAACGCATAACTGGTCAACTAGAACACCTTACTTTAAACCAATACTAAATCTAAACTTTCCTAGTGAATCTGAACGTTTATGTCGACAACACCAAAAAAGTATTAATCCAGTACACTTTGACGCTAAGAAATGAAACATCCTTTGAAGCTATTTTTAATAAATTTGATCTTAGATCGGTACACTTAATTGTAGCAGCTCGAAAAGGTGGATTAAAACTTTGTTCTTTAACTTGATGCATCCCAGAATAATATAATGACAACTTGTGTTACTATCTTTATTTAACCCATCAGTGTACATCTTACCTAGTAAAAACATTATTGAATTCACAACTAAAACTATTAATAAAACTCAATTCCAAGTTGCTCCAGTTCTCTTAAAATACTCATAATTTTGGGTGTATTAATGCCATCCGTATTATTCTCTTCCAAACATCGAAATTGGTCTATCATGTCATTGACATCTGTATACTCTAGGATAGGACTCTCCGTCTAACTTCCTGAAGCCCTCCTCCCCATTTTTCTACTTCGTAGTTCCCATCGCTAGTGTCTTCGATTAATTTTCCCCTTTGGATTTCGTTTTGAAATTTTAAAAATTTTAAATATTTCGTATTTTTCTTTTTAGCCACTATATTATTCAATTCTTTATCAGTGCTTCGGGGAGGAAATAGCTTTTTAATAATATTTACATACTTCCAACCAGACGATGAACTAATGCGTTCACACCGTTTAAAGTTTCTTTTGTGGGCATTTGTTAGAACTAAAATGTTTCTATATTGTAAGAGGTCGTTATCGGTGTACTCTACAGGGTGTTCCTCAGTCAGGAGATTTAGGAGGCCATCTGTTAACTTAAACTCTTTCTCACTAATAATTAGAGTATTTCCTTTAAAAACAGCTGGCACATTTCCAAGAAACCAACTAGAGCACACCTCCCGAAAACCAAACACGTTTTTATTTGACATTTCCATCAACTTTAAAGTTATTTTGCTGATAACCATCTTATCTCTTTAACATCTAACTTGATAATGAAGCTTTCTTAGTGATAGTAGGATATTTATTAACACGTAATGGCGTCGTAAAATAGACGTAACATAGACGTAACATAGACGTAACATAGACGTAACAGAGACGTAACATAAACGTAAAATGGTATATCGCCTGTTTTTACCTGGTTTTCAGCTGGTTTTAGCTGTTTTAGCTGGTTTTTACCTGTTTTTAGCTGTTTTTAGGAAGAGTCCTTTCTACCAGTTAAAAAAATAGAATATTTCTTAACGAGGGAGAAAACACAATTTACACTCGTGTAGCATCATCCCGAGCCGAAGGCGAGAGATGATCGAACGCCACACTCGTGTGGCATCATCCCGAGCCGAAGGCGAGGCATGATCGAACGCCACACTCGTGTGGCATCATGCCACACGAGTGTAAATTGTGTTTTCTCCCTCGTTAAGAAATATTCTATTTTTTTAACTGGTAGAAAGGACTCTTCCTAAAAACAGCTAAAACAGGTAAAAACCAGCTAAAACAGCTAAAACCAGCTGAAAACCAGGTAAAAACAGGTGATATACCATTTTACGTTTATGTTACGTCTCTGTTACGTCTATGTTACGTCTATGTTACGTCTATGTTACGTCTATTTTACGACGCCATTACGTGTTAATAAATATCCTACTATCACTAAGAAAGCTTCATTATCAAGTTAGGTGTTAAAGAGATAAGATGGTTATCAGCAAAATAACTTTAAAGTTGATGGAAATGTCAAATAAAAACGTGTTTGGTTTTCGGGAGGTGTGCTCTAGTTGGTTTCTTGGAAATGTGCCAGCTGTTTTTAAAGGAAATACTCTAATTATTAGTGAGAAAGAGTTTAAGTTAACAGATGGCCTCCTAAATCTCCTGACTGAGGAACACCCTGTAGAGTACACCGATAACGACCTCTTACAATATAGAAACATTTTAGTTCTAACAAATGCCCACAAAAGAAACTTTAAACGGTGTGAACGCATTAGTTCATCGTCTGGTTGGAAGTATGTAAATATTATTAAAAAGCTATTTCCTCCCCGAAGCACTGATAAAGAATTGAATAATATAGTGGCTAAAAAGAAAAATACGAAATATTTAAAATTTTTAAAATTTCAAAACGAAATCCAAAGGGGAAAATTAATCGAAGACACTAGCGATGGGAACTACGAAGTAGAAAAATGGGGAGGAGGGCTTCAGGAAGTTAGACGGAGAGTCCTATCCTAGAGTATACAGATGTCAATGACATGATAGACCAATTTCGATGTTTGGAAGAGAATAATACGGATGGCATTAATACACCCAAAATTATGAGTATTTTAAGAGAACTGGAGCAACTTGGAATTGAGTTTTATTAATAGTTTTAGTTGTGAATTCAATAATGTTTTTACTAGGTAAGATGTACACTGATGGGTTAAATAAAGATAGTAACACAAGTTGTCATTATATTATTCTGGGATGCATCAAGTTAAAGAACAAAGTTTTAATCCACCTTTTCGAGCTGCTACAATTAAGTGTACCGATCTAAGATCAAATTTATTAAAAATAGCTTCAAAGGATGTTTCATTTCTTAGCGTCAAAGTGTACTGGATTAATACTTTTTTGGTGTTGTCGACATAAACGTTCAGATTCACTAGGAAAGTTTAGATTTAGTATTGGTTTAAAGTAAGGTGTTCTAGTTGACCAGTTATGCGTTGCCAGGATTTTGTTCAGTCGAAAACTACCATCAAGAGCAAGATTTTTGAAAGATATCGGTCTTAGAAAAAGATCAAAAATGCATTATTTATTCCACATCAAAATATTGTCTTTTCACAAATAAAGGTGAAACACTTGGCTTTTTTATCTGAGACAGTCCACGAAAACTTCAAGCCTAAGTACTAATGTGTCGTGGGAGTCTGAAGAGAGAAGGAAAATGTGATCTATTGACACAGGATTTAAAGGATTGAAGATTGGGATGGGGCAGGGAAAAACGTCTGCAGACAATTTTGATCCATAATCTGGAGGTCCTTGCATACGTAACACGCCTTTTGTTGTTCTATTATAAACAATTAAGGATGATAATTATAGCGGTGAGGTCTTCAAAGCAAAATCCGTGCAAGTATCGATAGAAAATAAATAAGAGAGTTTCCTTGGGAGGACTGAGTTAATGATAAGTCGAATGGCTCTCATTTGGAGGTATTAGTTGGGAAACATAAAGAGTGTGTAATTAGGCATGGAAGAAATAGTTTTCTGGCTCGGAAGAGAAAAACCAAGCTTTTAGCTGGCGATGTGGCTGATAAATCTAATTTAAATTTGGTATAGGTAATAAACAATATTATAAAGATAAATTGGAAAAATCTGAAACCAAATTCAGAAAAAATAGACATTTTATACCTTTTTGTACATTCTTTTTTATACGTTAGAACTATGTAATGTTTGAAACAAATGGTAAAACGGCAGCTTGTATGCAAGAAGTAGCATAGGGAGAGAGCGAGAAAGTAACATAAGAAAGAGAGGTGGTAGGGAGAGGTGGCATAAGAGAGAGGTAGCATAAGAGAGAGGTAGCATAAGAGAGAGGTGGCATAGGAGAGGTAGTAAAAAGGAGAGAGAAATCCGAATACATTCGAAAATATTCATTAAAACCAGTCATGGAACTTGATGAAAATCCATCGTTACAAGAAGGAGAAGCTCATTGTTTTTATCATTCTAAATCACCATGTATATGTGCACTTACTAATGTATACAATTTATATAATAATTATTTAATGATTGAATAACACACATAAATGAAATAAAGTTTTTTATTTGATATAAATTAGGTTTCAAATATTTCTTCAATGATGTCTTGTGGAATAAACTGTTTTACTTCACCCAAATGCTCCTCAAATCCCATTTCCTTTATGGTTTGCAGAAAAGACTTTAAATCAGAAGTATGTAAATATATGTTACAGGCTTCTGCAGCTTTTTCATACTTTCTTTCCATATCCATGCATTCATCATATGTATAAAATCTTTCGAATCCATACTCGGCTTCATGGGCAGCATCAAATTTTAAGTTACTAAAGTCATGTGATAGATTCTCTATAGCGCTTGTTAGGTTGTATGCTACTCGTTGAGATGTATATGCTAACCACATCTTGTATGAGTATGTGAGACTTAAAATAAGTTCAGAGCTTTAAATATTAATTTAGGATAGGAGGTGGGAGGAATAGGAGGTGGGAGGAATAAAAAGGAAAAATATATTTTAAAATTTTATTTTTCAATACAAGTCTTTACAAATTCACTACATGCGAACGCTTCTACATCCTCCACAACGCAATCAGAATAAACGTTTAATAATTCTAAAACACTACAAACATTTAAACTATTTTCCATAGGTGAAATAACATCATATACATTTTTTAACAAATCACCATTTTTTCATAGAGATTCCACTAACTAAAATATTGAAATATTTGGAAAATTCCTGGTTTTTAAGATATCAAAACGATATTTGATTAAATTTGTCAAGTTCACTAATTCATTTATAGTATCACCAGCTAGGAATACTTCATTACCAACATCTTGTGTAATCTTAATTATTCTTGCAACACCAATAAACACAAAGTGATTCTCATAACCATTTCCCTTCATGGGTTGCCACCCGGTTAACATAAGAGAGATCAGAAGTATGAAAATATATGTTACAGGCTTCTGCTGCTTTTTCATATTTTCTAGCCATATCCATACATTCCTCATACGTATAAAATCTTTCGAATCCATACTCGGCTTCATGGACAGCATCAAATTTTAAGTTACTAAAGTGTTGTGATAGATTATCTATAGCGCTTGTTAGGTTATATGCTACTCGTTGAGATGTATATGCTAACCACATCTTGTATGAGTATGTGACACTTAAAGTAAGTTCAGAGCTTTAAAAATTAATTTAGGAGGTGGGCGGAATAAAAAGAAAAATATACCTATACATTTTTATTTTCACTACAACTTTTTACAAATTCATTACATACGAATGTTTCTACATCCTCCAGAACACAATCTGAGTAAAAGTTTAATAATTCTAAAACACAGCAAACATTTAAACTATTTTCCATAGGTGAAATAACATCATATACATTTTTTAACAAATCGCCATTTTTCATAGAGATTCCACTAACTAAAATATTGTAATATTTGGAAAATTCCTGGTTTTTTAAGATATCAACACGATATTTGATTAAATTTGCCAAGTTTACTAATTCATTTATGGTATCACCAGCTAGGAATACCTCATTACCTCCATCTTGTGTAATCTTGATAATTCTTGCATCCCCAATAAACACAAAGTGAATCTCATAACCATTTCCCTTCATGGGTTGCCACCCGGTGTTGTTGGAATAAATAAAGCTCATCATAATTCCTTGATTATTTAGGAAGGAGATCCATTGATCTTCATTAAAAGTGACATTTTGATTATATTTGTATCCACAGAGTTTAACAACAGGAATATATTTTCTCTCTAAGGAAAATCCAATGCTGACCCATTTGGATTTGGATTTGTTAATGTAGTAAATTGTTTCATTGACGAGAGCTACATTGCGCTTGTTACTAAACTCTTGTTGGTTTCCTGTTGGTTGATACATTTTCAGATGCTTGCTTGAAATAATGGTTGTAGAACTGTGGGTGAGTGCTTAAATAAGCAAGCGTGGTAGTGGGGATAATAAGCGTGGTAGTGGGGAGTAGTAAGAGTGGTGGGGGGATTTAAACACTAATCTTATAGATTTAAACATCATTTAGCGACTAACCATGAATGAGTGTAAGACAGAACTTTTTATCGACATTCAAGGATATAACAGTTCCTTTGGATACATTCCAAAAGAATTAGCGATTTATGATGGTATTCGTTGCTCAAATTATCTGTTTAAATCACCATTTCAAAAAAATATGTTATCTGCTCTCGATCTCAAAATGGTTAAATGGGGCGAAGAGTATCATGGACTAAAATGGGAATTTGGAAATATAGAACTTAATGAAATTGATAATATTTTAAAGCATATGTTAGAAGTTTACCAATCGCCCAAAATTTACGTGAAAGGGAATGAAAAAATAAACTTCTTAAAAAAGTTTTTGGATGAAGATTTCATATACGCTATTCCTATTGCCCAAGAACCAAAATTAAGTAATTTTAATAATTATTTAAAATAATTAATTAATTTATAATAATTTAATAAAATTAAGGAAAATTTAAGAAAATTCCAGAATGTTATTTTCACAAAAATGTGAATCCATGGCATTGTGCATTAGCAAACGTAAAATTGTTATATAATTATAGGTATTGTTATGAATAAAAACCATTATTATATATATGTTTTTATTATTGAATTTTATTTATAATACAAATATACTTTGAATAATATATATCCTATTGAACATAGAAACACTACTAACAATATACTTAATAATACTAGACACACATTTGAATTACATTCTTCTATACAAGATTTTCTATACAACTGATTCCATTCCTGTGTCACTATTGAAGTTTTATTGAAATAATATAATCTTAACTTATACTGTACAATGGTAGATATGTTTTTTATTATTGAATTTTATTTATAATACAAATATACTTTGAATAATATCATATCTATTGAACATAGAAACACTACTAACAATATACTTAATAATATACTTTTAAGTGCACTTTTATGTAGGTTTGAACGTAAATGCGCAGCAAGTTTATTTTTTATATACCAAGTATCACAATCTTTACATCGCGATAAAGTAAGTTTAGGTATTGGAGGTCTGTCTTCTTTAATATCTTCTATTTTAGCTTTTTTCATGGATACATCACATACCTGGGTATTAGCCTTCCTTTTTTTGCGAGAACAAGATGGCCTCATGGCACACGATTCTTTTTTATGTCTATACACGTTCGATTGATGAATAAAACTCTTGTTGCATTCACTGCACTGATACATCTTGAGAACTGAACAAAAAAGCAGTTCTTTTGTAAAAATTCTTGGGATATTTTCACCGGTCTCACAACACTTTGTACAATACTGTTTTTGCAAACTAAACAATTAATATAATATCAACGCTAACTAACCGCTGAGGATATATAGGTAACAAGGAGAAGACACAACTGTCGAGCTGAAGATGCGACTGCAGAACGAGAAGCGAAGAGAGAATATAAAGAGAATCCGTGTGGGCGGGGCATGCCCATGCGCATCTCTATTGCGCAGATGTAAAAAAACGAAAAATATAAAAAAGCTTTTTTTTTTTTTTTTTTTTTTTGAGCCGCCATTTTTTTTTTTTTTTTTTTATTTTATTTTTTTTTTTGAGCCGCCATTTTTTTTTTTTTTTTTTTTTTTTTTGAGCCGCCATTTTTTTATATGCGCAGTAGACCAAAATGCGTACCACGCGCACACCGAGCGTGCTAGACATGCGCACGGAGTGTTAGGAGATGTACTTTGGTGTGTACATTCCAACCCACCCACTTTTAAGAATTTGTTGTTTTGGGCGGGTCTACCGCTCTACATATGGGGTCTGTATTGACCTGTGTATTGTTCGAATTAGTACAACACTTGCGTTTTAACCGCACTTACCCTTTTAAGTAACGCGCTGTAATACGATGAAATGAGTGAAGCTTTGTGTAATGATGTTTAACGATTTTGAGTGGGGGGATTTGGTGGTGGTGGGATGCTGTAAATCCATGGATTAATGAATAATACTTCTAATTATTTGTTTGACATTTATAAAACATATATTAAAATACAGGTTTATTTTTGAACAAAAATAACAGTGAGTTTATCTACATTAGTCTACTTTATGTTTCTATTGCACATGAAACATGATTTCTGGGATACAGGAGGACCATCGAATTGTGTGCTCCAGTCAGGACGATTGTAATGTATAAAACATGGCAATTTAATTTGAAGATCAAAACTTGATTTATAAGACATTGGTAATTTTCCCCATACATCCAAGAGTTCCAAAGGATCTGCATAATTAATTAGATATTCCAAAGGTAACATTTCTAGTTCTTCTGTAGTAAAATCTATCAAGGTTTTCTTTCCGCTTACATGACTAAACATTACATTTGCTGTTGGACAAGACATAGTTTTTTTGCAGTCTTTTCCTTTTTTGCTTCCAATTCTTGAACTTTCTTTCTCTGTTGAGTTCGAAACTTTTTTTTAGCACTCTTAGATAGATTGGGAGGTGGATTGATTATTATTAAATTGTTTTCTATGTACTCTTGTGGATTATAGCTTTCGCAATGTTCTGTGTCCCATGAATAATCAATAGGGACTGCTACAGACATCGTTGTGAATTGTGTTAAATACTGCAAATATTGAGAATTTATAGCAATAAAAGTGGTGTGGCGGGTAGGAGGAATGGATTTGATATAAGAGTGGTAGGATTTGGTAGTGTGAAGAGTGTGTGTTGTGGAATGGTTTTAAGCTCCTGAGAGGAGAGGGGAGAGGAGAGGGGAGGGGAGAGGGGAGCGGAGAGGGGAGCGGAGAGGGGAGAGGAGAGCGGAGTGGGGGGATTTTGGTGGGGTGAAGAGTGGGGGGATTTTGGTAGTGTGAAGAGTGGGGGGATTTTGGTAGTGTGAAGAGTGGGGGGAATTTTTGGATATATATCCTGTTTGGATATATATCCTGTTTGGATATATATCCTGTTTGGTAGTGTGAAGAGTGGGGGGATTTTGGTAGTGTGAAGAGTGGGGGGATTTGGATTTTGGATTTGGATTGATCTAGAAACTGTGAAAACTAACTACTTCCTTAGGATCTCATTAGAGTCCTAAGTCCAAAATTTGAAGTTAAAATTGTAAAGAAAAAAGTTTGACATATTTTTGAAAATTTTACATCGGCCGAGTACGGCTCTGACTCGTTTTATTTTTTAAATGCGGAACTCTTATCCATGCGAGGGTAAAGTGATAAAATGACAATTTTGCTAAGTTTTACTAGCTAATTTTAATGATTTATTTTTTTCATGAAATTCTAATTGTTTTTTTTTGTTTCAATGCGAGTTTTCTGGAACAGTGTGCAACAAAAATATTTGTAAGTTTAACCTCAAATTGTATTTTGGATTTTGATGAGATTCTAAGCAATTTTCCTTTATAAAGTTTTCATCAATTTTTAAAAATGGAGGTAGTTTATTATTCAGCGATTTGCAGTTTTTTTTCGATTTATGACCTTAGTACGCAAATGTTATAAAAACTGTCATCGTATTAAGAGGTTTCGGAACAAGCACCAATTTTCAAAGAATAACATTTTCTGAGAAATGTCAAATAATTTTTTTTTCAATTGGTGCAAACTTTTTGACCACCCTGTATATATATATATATATATATATATATATATATATATATATATATATATATATATATATATATATAAAAAGGTGAAGAAAATATTGGGGAAACTGTCTGTATGGTAGTGCTCGACACGTGTTTCGTGCTTATTAGCACTCATCGTGCTAATAAAAATTTAAAAAAAAAAAAAAAAAAAAAAAAAAAAAATAAAAATAAAGATTACGGGGATTCGGCCAGAAAGTCTTTATTATATTTTTCTTATAATGTGCCTAGCTTTCGAAATGTTTCATTTCTTCCTCAGGGCACTAAAAAATTAAATTAATTTATAATTTATTATTTAAAATTATAGGAAATTAGTAAAACTTACATTATATTTAAATATAAAGACAGCTAATTTTCGAAATTTTATGAAAAAATTGGTTGAATAATATTCTACTTGGAATTTTGACAATATTTTTTGAAGTTGACAGTAAATAAAAAATTGGAAAAAAAAATATGTTAACTTGATGCAAGAGGTAGAAATCAGACATTTGACAAAAAAATATATGGGAAGGTATTCATGATTTTCTAACATCTGTCAAAAATGTGACGTTATTCATGAAATTAAAAAATTTTTTAATTTTCTAAAAATATTTATGGTAAATTTTGGTTTATATTATTTATATTATTGTCTATATGTAAAATAAAGGAATATATGGAACTTAAATTTTGTAAGTCAGTTTTTTTATTCATAGGACAACTTTCTTTATTAATTTCAACCATTTCTAGAAAAAGTCTTTTATTTAGATTATTTTCAATGTGTAAAATTCTTGTGTCGTTAAAGTTACAGGTATGTCCAGTGTCAATTAAATGTTCGGAGAGTGCAGTTGATTTTTTGTTTAATCTTGAGTCACTTTTATGTAAACTAATTCTTTTAGAGATTTTCTGTGAAGTCTGTCCTATATATTTTTTGTTACAGTTAGAGCAAGGAATACTATAAAGATCCTATTTTTAATAAATCTAACTGCGTTTATAGTATTCCTTGCTCTAACTGTAACAAAAAATATATAGGACAGACTTCACAGAAAATCTCTAAAAGAATTAGTTTACATAAAAGTGACTCAAGATTAAACAAAAAATCAACTGCACTCTCCGAACATTTAATTGACACTGGACATACCTGTAACTTTAACGACACAAGAATTTTACACATTGAAAATAATCTAAATAAAAGACTTTTTCTAGAAATGGTTGAAATTAATAAAGAAAGTTGTCCTATGAATAAAAAAACTGACTTACAAAATTTAAGTTCCATATATTCCTTTATTTTACATATAGACAATAATATAAATAATATAAACCAAAATTTACCATAAATATTTTTAGAAAATTAAAAAATTTTTTAATTTCATGAATAACGTCACATTTTTGACAGATGTTAGAAAATCATGAATACCTTCCCATATATTTTTTTGTCAAATGTCTGATTTCTACCTCTTGCATCAAGTTAACATATTTTTTTTCCAATTTTTTATTTACTGTCAACTTCAAAAAATATTGTCAAAATTCCAAGTAGAATATTATTCAACCAATTTTTTCATAAAATTTCGAAAATTAGCTGTCTTTATATTTAAATATAATGTAAGTTTTACTAATTTCCTATAATTTTAAATAATAAATTATAAATTAATTTAATTTTTTAGTGCCCTGAGGAAGAAATGAAACATTTCGAAAGCTAGGCACATTATAAGAAAAATATAATAAAGACTTTCTGGCCGAATCCCCGTAATCTTTATTTCATTTATATATATATATATATATATATATATATATATATATATATATATATATATATATATATATATATATATATATATATATATATATATACCCAACCCAACCTGTATATATATATATATATATATATATATATATATATATATATATATATATATATATATATATATATATATATATATATATATATATATATATATATACAGGGTGTTATGAAATTCACTGCATATATTTGAATGAGTGACTCCTGGGGTAGTCTACAGACATACCCAATACTTTTTCCCCTCAAATCGCCCTTTTTTTATTTTAAAAAATACCCTAAATCACCCCCCGTATCCGACGCTTCTAAAGAGTCTGACGTCATACCTTCAAATATTATGAAGAAAAACAAATGATCCAGCCAGGGTGTTGCCAAACTTAAATATTATCGTGAAATCTCATTTTATCAATTGTAGTGAAAACCGAAACTAATCCAATTTTTAATTCCACAGATATATTTTACCAAAAATGTCTATTTTAATTTAACAGCAATTTATTTAATATGGGAAAATATGCACTCGTGAAATTAGGTTGATATTGTAAGCAGAATAAAATATTCAATGTTATACGGTAACACAAACAATTATGAATTACCTGTTACGTTAATAATGCAATAAGAATTATTCCTACTAGCTTAAACTGTAGAAATTAAAACGTATCCCACTAATTTTCACACATTTACAGACGGTAGTCGCAAATATGGTTTCACATAATTTACTATCACACTAATTGAACACGACTACACAGTATTATAAAATTTTAACCAAAATCTTTGATTACAGAAGGAAATTTGGTAAAAAAATATTTTATTTAAATACATAATAATATTGGATATCTTTCGACGGTGAGATATTATGTAGCCGCCGAAGCCAGGCTGAAGGGTTGTTGACTCCATACCGCAGAGTAAGCGCCTACCTGATTGGTAAATGCAGTGGCCGGCAGAAATCGATATCGTACGTCAGTTGCAGCTGTTTAATCCAAGCGAAAGATGTATTTTGAAGAGTTTAATAATATCGTGTGTACATTATTCTTGTGTTAAAGTTAAAGCTGTTAAATATTAACAAAAGTTAAAGCCATTTAATATTAACAAAATATCGTTCGCGCGTGTTTATTTTAAATTAGAAAAACACTAATTCCTTGGTAGTTAGTTGAAGTTATTTGTTGGTTTAAACAGTTGTTCTCTAGAGTATTTTATTAAATTTGTGTTATAGGTAGTATTTTAACTTTGTGAAAGTGAGAATAATGTAGGAGAGTTACTAGGATTTCTTTATTTAAAGGTAATGTAATAAAAATATTAGTTCTTGAAACTTGTTACATAGAAATATTGGGTTCTGGAGCAATATACGACGAATTTCATAACATTGTTAGATTTTTTAAAAAACTTACCTCAAAAGAAACACATTAAAGCAAAAAAATTGTCGGATAAACCATATTTTACCAAAAAAAAAAAATTGTTTATAGGTTGTAAAACTTCACTTAACTATTTTTATTTGCCCATGGGGTTTAATAACAACTATTTACCTCACAGTTTCTCATCAGATTACTATCAAATATAAAGTCTTTTTTCCCAAGAATATATTGAAGAGACGGAAATAAGTTTGTTTACATTTCATCGGTGTTAATAAAGTGCACAAACGATTCGTTATCGTTTCGACTGGAGGTCTGACAAGCTATTAAAATTTGTATTTGTTGAAAATTCGAGGGGTCGTATATTGCTCAAGACCCGAAATATTGTTAAAAGACCTGGCAACACGGCACCTAGCTAACTGTTCTTTATATGGCCATGTGTTTTATTACCAGTGGCGTGCAGTGATTAAACAAATTTTTTTGAGGGGCGATACCTGGCTTATTATCGCGAAGCGCCATTTATGACAATTTTTCCCCAATCTGAATTGAAGTCAGGATTTACTGGTTTCAATATATGCAGTGAATTTCATAACACCCTGTATATATATACAGGGTTATTTTTTTAAAACCTGACGTGGACTAGAGCTATAGTTCCAAAAGCGAAATTTTAGAGAATAGTCCAACTACGAAAAATTCGGAATAAAATTTTCCCCAGTGTTGCCAGTTTGTAAGTTATTTCAGAAAAACATATTTTCTTAAATGGCAACAATGTATTTTTTGACAAATTTTGATACATCTCGCGATTCTAAAAAAACACAGAGTAAAAATTTTTGATTAGAATTACAATTTACTAGCTATTGGTGTAATGCTAAAACGCCCAAATTTAAAATGCGTTTGTAAGAATAACTTTTTCGTTTTTTTTTTAAGTTAAAAACAAAATAACTAAATAAACAAATTTTTCTACAACTGCTCTAAAAATGCCTAAAAAATTAAAATTTATTTAGTTTTAATAATTTTATTACATTAATACTTGCAACATGGATTTAATTAATATTTAGGCGCCAATAGCTTCTAAACTGCTATTCTCATCAAACATTTTTACTCTTTATGTTTTTTTTAGAATCACGAGATGTATAAAAATTTGTCAAAAAATGTATTGTTGCCATTTAAGAAAATATGTTTTTCTAAAATAACTTACAAACTGACAGCACTGGGGAAAATTAGTTTTCATATTTTTCTTAGTTGGACTACTCTCTAAAATTTCGCTTTTGGGAACTATAGGTCTATCTCTTTAAATAAAAAAGTTAGCCTATGAGAGGTTTTAAAAAAAATTCCCTGTAATATATATACAGTGACCGGCAAAAAGTTCGCAACATATGGGAAAAATTTTTATTAGGAGAGTATCGGAAAAACTTTCCCAGGGGATCGGTTCTGCATGTCCGATAACCTAAGAATCGATTTTGACATACGTCACGTGACCACTGGTATAGCGTCAAATTAAAAAAAAATTGTTAATTTACAAAAAGTGAGGTTAGTTGACGAGATATCAAAAAAAGTTATTTGAAAAAATTGCTTAGAATTAAATTCTAGGTCCTTGTGCAAAATTTTAAGATTTTATTTAAAAAATAAATATTTTTTTATCGATTTACAAATTTCCAGTTTTTTTCGTTTAGATAGCTTGGCTAATGTAAAGCCCATGTATCTGGATGAAAATAAACGAATGTAGTAGTTTTTTCTACAATTGACAGGACAAAATTAAAAAAAACAGGGTTTCGCCGGACGCTAGCTGTTGCAATGATTTGTATCTAGCAGCAGTGTCAAAATTTTAGAGACATTTCAATGAGATTACATTGAGAAAACCTTAATCGTCTTAAATATATCTGAAGTTCGACTTTTTGTAAAGTTAAGGGGATTAAAATAGATAATAAACAAAAAATTACCTGTTTATTTAATCGAAATTTTATAAACGAAAACCAATGTAAGAAAAACTTAAAAGTAGTCAAATTCTGTACTAACAACACAAAAAATCATTGTTTTTCCTTGGGTGCACAAAATTTAAAACTCAGTATGACCACCATTTCTCTCCATACATACTGTTGTTCTCGAGCGCAACTCTCGATTAACATTTCGGAGCATTTTACGATTTATTTGCAATACACAATTTATAATGACATTCTCTAAATTTTGTATATTCCTAAAGGGTCGATGTTTGTACACAGGGTTCTTTAGGTATCCCCACATAAAAAAATCTAACGGAGTCAGATCTACAATTCTACAATTGACAGGACAAAATCGAAAAAATAGGTGTTCGCCGGACGCTCACTGTTGCAATGGTTTGAATCTAATGAAATGACTGTATCAAGATTTTATTAAGATTTTTCGCACATAAATTTAACAACCAGGTCTATTTAGTTGTACTTAAAACTACCAAAGCAGGCTCTGAAATTAAAACAACCAAATAATCTAGTAGGTTAAAAACAACAGAAAAATGTCAAACAAATTATAATTTGTTTGATTTCAACCTATGTCATTGGTTTATGTCTCGCATCTTACTAAGTTTGATATTTTACATAAGTTTATTAATATTTTATTCCTTAAAATGGCACCCACACTACTTCTTCAGGAAAAGATAGAAATTATTTTAATTTCTGGAGATAATTACAAAAGCCATAGAGAAACAGCAGCAATTTTTAATGAGAGGCACCCCGATAAATCCCTCCATTATTCCACAGTATCTCGTCTAGTCAATAAATTTAAAGAAACGGGATCGGTAGAAAATCAGTATAAAGTTTCCCATGAAAAACCGGTAACAGGTGACGAAGGTTCTCTGGATGTGTGTTTGTCGATCACAGAAACACCCCAATTAGCAGTTAGTCAAATATCGGAGATCACTAACATTCACGAAAGATCTGTGCGGAGGATATTAAAAAGAAACAAATTTCATCCGTACAAACCTAAATTTGTACAAGTATTAAAAGATAGGGATTATGACGCCCGCTTCGATTTTTGTGCCTGGTTCCAGGGTATGATTGAGGAAGATTTTAATTTCCCAAAGAACGTTCTTTTCTCGGATGAAGCTACATTTACCTCTAACGGAACCGTCAGTTCACAAAACTGTAGATGGTGGGCCACCGAAAACCCAGACTTTGTAATTCAGAGTAAAGACCAATATAGTTTTAAGGTTAATGTGTGGTGCGGAATTTTCAACCTCAGAATAGTGGGACCTTTTTTCTTTAGAGACAATTTAAATTCAGAACGATATTTAGAATTTCTACAAACTGAGATATCTGACTTTTTAGACAATTTGTCATTAGCCGAAAGAAGAAATTTATACTTTCAACAAGACGGAGCTAGCATTCATTCCACAAATGAGGTGAAGAGATGGCTGGATCAAGAATTTGGAAACCAGTGGATAGGACGGTTTTCTGAAAATCCGTGGCCTGCGAGATCACCAGATCTGACTCCGTTAGATTTCTTTATGTGGGGATACCTAAAGAACTCTGTGTACAAACATCGACCCTTTAGGAATATACAAAATTTAGAGAATGTCATTAGAAATTGTGTATTGCAAATAAATCGTAAAATGCTCCGAAATGTTAATCGAGAGTTGCGCTCGAGAACAATAGTATGTATGGAGAGAAATGGTGGTCATACTGAGTTTTAAATTTTGTGCACCCAAGGAAAAACAATGATTTTTTGTGTTGTTAGTACAGAATTTGACTACTTTTAAGTTTTTCTTACATTGGTTTTCGTTTATAAAATTTCGATTAAATAAACAGGTAATTTTTTGTTTATTATCTATTTTAATCCCCTTAACTTTACAAAAAGTCGAACTTCAGATATATTTAAGACGATTAAGGTTTTCTCAATGTAATCTCATTGAAATGTCTCTAAAATTTTGACACTGCTGCTAGATACAAATCATTGCAACAGCTAGCGTCCGGCGAAACCCTGTTTTTTTTAATTTTGTCCTGTCAATTGTAGAAAAAACTACTACATTCGTTTATTTTCATCCAGATACATGGGCTTTACATTAGCCAAGCTATCTAAACGAAAAAAACTGGAAATTTGTAAATCGATAAAAAAATATTTAAAAAAAATTGAGTTTTCCAATTTTTTTAAATAAAATCTTAAAATTTTGCACAAGGACCTAGAATTTAATTCTAAGCAATTTTTTCAAATAACTTTTTTTGATATCTCGTCAACTAACCTCACTCTTTGTAAATTAACAATTTTTTTTTTAATTTGACGCTATACCAGTGGTCACGTGACGTATGTCAAAATCGATTTTTAGGTTATCGGACATGCAGAACCGATCCCCGGAAAAGTTTTTCCAATACTCACCTAATAAGAATTTTTCCCATATGTTGCGAACTTTTTGCCGGTCACTGTATATATATATATACATATATATATATATATATATATATATATATATATATATATATATATATATATATATATATATATATATATATGTATATATATATATATATATATATATATATATATATATATATATATATATATATATATATATATATATATATATATACCGCTCACAAAAGCGACACTAGCGCCAATGATATATATGTAGTCGAACTAAAAAGACAAATTATAGCTGCAAAGGTGTCAAAGTGGCCTCTCGAAGGTTTTGCGTGAGACGAACTTTAACGACATATGGAATGGCTTTGTAGTAAAAATAAGGCAAGACGTTGTGACCTCAGTTTTCTGAGGTCATAGCGTTATATATGAGGTCACAACGTATAGTCTGTAACTATTTTTGAGGCGACTTGGTACCCTTTATACATATATATATATATATATATATATATATATATATATATATATATATATATATATATATATACAGTGACCGGCAAAAAGTTTGCAACATATGGGAAAAATTTTTATTAGGAGAGTATCGGAAAAACTTTCCCAGGGGATCGGTTCTGCATGTCCGATAACCTAAAAATCGATTTTGACATACGTCACGTGACCACTGGTATAGCGTCAAATTAAAAAAAGAATTGTTAATTTACAAAAAGTGAGGTTAGTTGACGAGATATCAAAAAAAGTTATTTGAAAAAATTGCTTAGAATTAAATTCTAGGTCCTTGTGCAAAATTTTAAGATTTTATTTAAAAAAATTGGAAAACTCAATTTTTTTTAAAAATTTTTTTATCGATTTACAAATTTCCAGTTTTTTTCGTTTAGATAGCTTGGCTAATGTAAAGCCCATGTATCTGGATGAAAATAAACGAATGTAGTAGTTTTTTCTACAATTGACAGGACAAAATTAAAAAAAACAGGGTTTCGCCGGACGCTAGCTGTTGCAATGATTTGTATCTAGCAGCAGTGTCAAAATTTTAGAGACATTTCAATGAGATTACATTGAGAAAACCTTAATCGTCTTAATATATCTGAAGTTCGACTTTTTGTAAAGTTAAGGGCATTAAAATAGATAATAAACAAAAAATTACCTGTTTATTTAATCGAAATTTTATAAACGAAAACCAATGTAAGAAAAACTTAAAAGTAGTCAAATTCTGTACTAACAACACAAAAAATCATTGTTTTTCCTTGGGTGCACAAAATTTAAAACTCAGTATGACCACCATTTCTCTCCATACATACTGTTGTTCTCGAGCGCAACTCTCGATTAACATTTCGGAGCATTTTACGATTTATTTGCAATACACAATTTATAATGACATTCTCTAAATTTTGTATATTCCTAAAGGGTCGATGTTTGTACACAGGGTTCTTTAGGTATCCCCACATAAAAAAATCTAACGGAGTCAGATCTACAATTCTACAATTGACAGGACAATATCGAAAAAATAGGTGTTCGCCGGACGCTCGCTGTTGCAATGGTTTGAATCTAATGAAATGACTGTATCAAGATTTTATTAAGATTTTTCGCACATAAATTTAACAACCAGGTCTATTTAGTTGTACTTAAAACTACCAAAGCAGGCTCTGAAATTAAAACAACCAAATAATCTAGTAGGTTAAAAACAACAGAAAAATGTCAAACAAATTATAATTTGTTTGATTTCAACCTATGTCATTGGTTTATGTCTCGCATCTTACTAAGTTTGATATTTTACATAAGTTTATTAATATTTTATTCCTTAAAATGGCACCCACACTACTTCTTCAGGAAAAGATAGAAATTATTTTAATTTCTGGAGATAATTACAAAAGCCATAGAGAAACAGCAGCAATTTTTAATGAGAGGCACCCCGATAAATCCCTCCATTATTCCACAGTATCTCGTCTAGTCAATAAATTTAAAGAAACGGGATCGGTAGAAAATCAGTATAAAGTTTCCCATGAAAAACCGGTAACAGGTGACGAAGGTTCTCTGGATGTGTGTTTGTCGATCACAGAAACACCCCAATTAGCAGTTAGTCAAATATCGGAGATCACTAACATTCACGAAAGATCTGTGCGGAGGATATTAAAAAGAAACAAATTTCATCCGTACAAACCTAAATTTGTACAAGTATTAAAAGATAGGGATTATGACGCCCGCTTCGATTTTTGTGCCTGGTTCCAGGGTATGATTGAGGAAGATTTTAATTTCCCAAAGAACGTTCTTTTCTCGGATGAAGCTACATTTACCTCTAACGGAACCGTCAGTTCACAAAACTGTAGATGGTGGGCCACCGAAAACCCAGACTTTGTAATTCAGAGTAAAGACCAATATAGTTTTAAGGTTAATGTGTGGTGCGGAATTTTCAACCTCAGAATAGTGGGACCTTTTTTCTTTAGAGACAATTTAAATTCAGAACGATATTTAGAATTTCTACAAACTGAGATATCTGACTTTTTAGACAATTTGTCATTAGCCGAAAGAAGAAATTTATACTTTCAACAAGACGGAGCTAGCATTCATTCCACAAATGAGGTGAAGAGATGGCTGGATCAAGAATTTGGAAACCAGTGGATAGGACGGTTTTCTGAAAATCCGTGGCCTGCGAGATCACCAGATCTGACTCCGTTAGATTTCTTTATGTGGGGATACCTAAAGAACTCTGTGTACAAACATCGACCCTTTAGGAATATACAAAATTTAGAGAATGTCATTAGAAATTGTGTATTGCAAATAAATCGTAAAATGCTCCGAAATGTTAATCGAGAGTTGCGCTCGAGAACAATAGTATGTATGGAGAGAAATGGTGGTCATACTGAGTTTTAAATTTTGTGCACCCAAGGAAAAACAATGATTTTTTATGTTGTTAGTACAGAATTTGACTACTTTTAAGTTTTTCTTACATTGGTTTTCGTTTATGAAATTTCGATTAAATAAACAGGTAATTTTTTGTTTATTATCTATTTTACTCCCCTTAACTTTACAAAAAGTCGAACTTCAGATATATTTAAGACGATTAAGGTTTTCTCAATGTAATCTCATTGAAATGTCTCTAAAATTTGACACTGCTGCTAGATACAAATCATTGCAACAGCTAGCGTCCGGCGAAACCCTGTTTTTTTTAATTTTGTCCTGTCAATTGTAGAAAAAACTACTACATTCGTTTATTTTCATCCAGATACATGGGCTTTACATTAGCCAAGCTATATAAACGAAAAAAACTGGAAATTTGTAAATCGATAAAAAATATTTAAAAAAATTGAGTTTTCCAATTTTTTTAAATAAAATCTTAAAATTTTGCACAAGGACCTAGAATTTAATTCTAAGCAATTTTTTCAAATACCTTTTTTTGATATCTCGTCAACTAACCTCACTTTTTGTAAATTAACAATTTTTTTTTAATTTGACGCTATACCAGTGGTCACGTGACGTATGTCAAAATCGATTTTTAGGTTATCGGACATGCAGAACGATCCCCCGGAAAAGTTTTTCCAATACTCACCTAATAAAAATTTTTCCCATATGTTGCGAACTTTTTGCCGGTCACTGTATATATATATATATATATATATATATATATATATATATATATATATATATATATATATATATATATATATATATATATATATATATATGTATGTATGTATGTATAAAGGGTACCAAGTCGCCTCAAAAATAGTTACAGATTATACGTTGTGACCTCATATATAACGCTATGACCTCAGAAAACTGAGGTCACAACGTTTTGCCTTATTTTTACTACAAAGCCATTCCAGATGTCGTTAAAGTTCGTCTCACGCAAAACCTTCGAGAGGCCACTTTGACACCTTTGCAGCTATAATTTGTCGACTACATATATATCATTGGCGCTAGTGTCGCTTTTGTGAGCGGTTATGGGCTGAACGTACTCACCTCTGCTTCATATATGCCTTGAATAGGAAACCACCGTGCGTTGTCACCTCAGAATTTTGACAACGTCGCACAAACATCTTGAGCCGTACGTACGTTATTACTATTTACGAGTCGTGTAGAACAATTAGGTTAATTTTTTTTTATTTCCCTCGCTGGAGAAAGAAGTGTATTCGTGAACAAATTACTTCTGTATATATTTCAGGTCTGCACGTTTTGGAGTTCTTAGATTAGGAAAAACATGATTTCGCGTTTCAGTTAGTCTATCCGTCTGTTGGCGTAAAAAATTAAAACTTATTAGGCAAAGATAGTTTATTTAAAATGTGTTTGATCTTTGATCCGTGTGAATTTTGCATATGTAGCTTTTCCTTGCAAAACCTTTGGTACCGAGTAAACAAATATTATTTTCTCTCACTAGAGTAAGTATTATATTCATGGAAAAATCACCTCTGAGATTTTTTCAGATCTACGTTTTGAGGTCCCTAGATCACATGGTTTCGCATTTCCGCCGGTTTGTCTCTTGGTGAGAAATTTTTTGACAAAAGGGTTTTTCTTTATTTAATTATTCTTTGCCCTGGCCCTAAATAGGTTACACTTCTAGTAAAATACGAATGGGGTGAGCACTTCTTAAAAATTCACTTCTGTTTTTGTTGCTTTAACTCAAAAACGATTCATATTACAAAAATCATATTTTGCCGATACAGATATACCGTTAAAAATCCACGACTCCTGTAACTGAAATCTTTGGGAATTAAATTAAGTAAGTTAATTTTAATATATTTTAAGTAACTTACTATTTCGTGTTTAGTTAAATCATGTTTTTGAGAAGTGATTTTTGATTGACGAATTATTATATTTTAGCTTTCTTAATAAGTTACCTCTGCACACAAAATATATTTGGACTTTGAGGAACACTAAAAAAAAAGTCAAATTTAGCACTTCTCTTCTAACAATGTAAGGCTGAATAAAATAAAAGCACTTTTGATGCCCCAGATAAAGGGGGGCAACTTCAAATATTGTATTTGTTACTTTTTGCTCTAATTAAAGCACTATTTACCTAAGATTTAATAATCTGGGTGTTCTTTTATACTGAGGGTGCAAGTTTAGAAAGTTTTTTACGGTTGCTTTAATTCTAAAAAGTAAATCTAACATAAGTATTCGAATGTACTTAAAGCATTCAGTTACGATTTAGATTTTTCATACGTGGCAACAAATTAAATATCCTATTAATTTTCGTACAACTCTAGGATATTAGCTTAAGAAAATAACATCAGTTTAGTAACTGAGGATTTTTTTATCCAAGACATCCCACGTAGACTTCAAGCCTAAGTACTAACGTACCGTGGGCGTCTGAAGAGAAGGGAAATGGAGTCTATTGACACGGGATTTGAAGGATTGGAGGTTGGGACGGGAAGAAAAAACATCTGCAGGACTGCAGGCAATTTGTTCCATAATCTGGAGACCCTAGGTATGAATGAGCTAGAGAAGTGGTCAGTTCTAGGCTTTTGCAGCTGGACAGTAAAGGGATGCATACGTAATGCGCCTCTTGTTGTTCTGTTAGGAACAGTCAAGGGGGGAATAATACCGGCTAGTTCTTCAGAGCAAAATCCGTGGAAGTAGCGGTAGAAAAGGGATAAATCCCAACAGCGCGGCGATGAGCGAGAGAAGGGAGTTTTCTCGTGAGGGCTGGGTCATTGATAAGTCGAACGGCTCTCTTTTGGATAGAATCAAGGATGTTAAGTGTCGAAGGTGATGCCGCTCCCCAGACGTGGGAGCAGTACTCTAGGTTAGGTCTTATTTGGGAAACATAGAGAGTGTACAAGTTGGAAGGGGAGAAGTATTTTCTGGATCGAAAGAGAAAACCAAGCTTTTTGGTTGCCGATGTGACTACTGAAGTAATGTGTTTGTGCCAGCTGAGATCATGTTCAAAAGCGACGCCAACAAGATCGAATGTTTCATTGTCTTGTAGGGTATGGCCATTCATGTGGATGGGGTAAGCTTTGCCAAATTTTTTGCGTGAGCAAGACTGGGTTTTGGAGGCGTTGAACTGAACAAGGTTCTTAGCACCCCAGTCTAAGATTAATTGAGATCTTGGGAAAGGGATGGGTACATAGATCTGCGTCTATTATCCAACTCTTTATTCGAAACTTGTCTGGAAAAATGAATATTGGAGTGAAGAGAACTATCGTCAGCATAACTATGGATGGGATTGGTGGTTGAAGAGAGCAGGTCATTAATGTGAAGAAGAGAAGGGTTGGTGTCAGGACTGAACCTTGGGGAACGCCAGCATTGATAAGATGGAGGTTAGATGAGTGACCGTCAACCACAACAGATATGCGCCGATTAGATAGGAAGTTACCGATCCAGTTACATAGTTTGGTAGGAAGACCGTAAGAAGGTAGTTTGTTGAGGAGTGCGGCATGCCATACTTGGTCAAAGGCCTTGGAAATATCTAGAGCAACAATCTGAGATTCGCCATAAAATTCGAAAGACTTGTTCCAGTTATGTGTGACAAAGCTAAGGAGATCAGCTGTGGATCTTTGGTGACGAAATCCGTACTCTCTTTCATGAATGATTTTGTGTTTTTCTAGATATTTTAGAATTTGCGAGTTGATCACTTTCTCCATAACTTTTCTGACAACGAAGAGAAGAGAGATAGGTCGATAATTGGATGGAAGGGACTTGGAACCTTTCTTCGGGACAGGCTGCACACGAGCAGTCTTCCAGCTATTTGGGAAGATGCCCTTGTCATAAGACATCTGGATTTGGCTTGAACAATGAATTTTCAAAAAAGGTGGAGAAATGTAAAAAAAATATTGTCTATTATTACTATGAATTTTAGGTATTAGTTCATTATCATACTAAATAAATTTGACTTTTTTAAACTGACTGGTTAATGTAAGTTATGCGTAAATGTGGACGAAATGCAAAATGATGTGCATTTTCAAATGTGATACTAATTTGAAAATTTGAAAAAAGTATTTAGATGTATCTAAAGCTTTCAGACAAAATTTAGATTTTTCATACAAGACGGGATGCAAAACAAAATCTGTTTCATTTTGCGATCACTCTAGAACATTAGCTTAAAGGAAATAGTATTTTATAATGAGCCGAGGCTTTTACTTGGGAAATAAAATCTTATCCATTAAAAATTAAATTAATACAAAATTTTAGCAAAAGCTTCTTGCCAATTTTTAGATTAAGACTGAATTTTTAGAGCATTTTACCTAATATTCAGTAAACAGTACTACCTTGGTTTTAGCAGAAAAAAACTTTATTTTGTTGCGACTATAAAAAAGCATGCATGACTAATCTCGAAACGTTTAAATCCGAACTAAACTCAATATAAAACATTTATATTTAGTAAAATCATGTATCATCTAGCTAGAGACACCAAGCCTTGAAGATATGAAAACAAAATGCGAAGGGTCATACACAAATACAATTTCTCCTCTAGAAATGGAAGTAAAAACTGACAATCGGATGCAAAATTCTGTGTCAATAAATTTTGTTTAGGATGTTTTGTTCGCCGTAAATCAACTATGTTAGTTTCCCATAATATTTTTCTATTTCAGTTAATATGCTATTGTAGACTCCGAAATCAATATCATTATGGTGTCGTTTTAAGTTTCTTTAACAACACTCATCGGAGAATTTTAAAAATGATGTTTTTAACTTTAAATTTCCAAAAACAACTTTTTTTATGAGTTATAAAGGCAAAAGTCTTTAAGTAAGTAGGCAATTTTATCACAGCGTTGATTAATTTACTAGGCTGGATTTCATTAAATCTTTAAATATAATATTTTAAAGATATAAGATATATATGAAGGCATTTACATTACGCATATACCTCTAGAATATGGCAACCCTGTTAGGGGTCAGTAAGTGTAGCATTATACCTATCACTTCATATATAACCTTGAGGCCACTTTGTAATTTATATAGCTAAAATTATATATGAATTTCAAAATGGTAAATCGTTTCCCCTCTCTAGGAAACTTTAATCAGATGGTTCCCCTTAGCCCATATATGAATAAATAATTAAAATGAAGAAACTGGAACGGGTTGAGGTCAGGTTGTCATAGGTATGACCGAGAGGTGACAGCGTATTGTATATATATATATATATATATATATATATATATATATATATATATATATATATATATATATATATATATATATATATATATATATATATATATATATATATATATGTATATATATATAATTAAGTATGTTTGGAATTATCTGGAGAACTACTGTTTCGTCTTCCTCGGTGTCTAAGTTGTTAAAAGACACCACATCGACTCATCAGAGGCCTTACAGTAGCATGAGCATTTCTGCTCCCATATAATTCCACAGTTCTTGCCTATAAAAGACAAACTGAAAGTTTTGAAAGGTAGAAGTTCTTGAGATTGCTCTCTGAGAAATGTCATAGGGATCCTTATCGGATCTCCCATGGTAGCTTATAGTAGCTATATATATATATATATATATATATATATATATAGATACTTTGTTACTTTTCTTGAACCATTTATAATATATATTTTTTATTGTTTGTTTCTTGGGATTAGGTTCATTATAAAAACATTTTTTTTTATTTTTTTTTATTATTTTTTATTAAAAGTCCATTGACGTTTCGACCCCTTTTCGGGTCATTTTCAAAATGTTTTTTTTTATTTGGTTTGTTAAAAGACCTAAAAATACATTATTGGTTAAAATTTTTTTTACAAAAACACAACAATACGACAGTAAAGGATTAAAATTTGGACATATTATTTTAAAATTCTACGTTCTTAACAGTAAACATTTTTCTACAATTGGAAGATATTTTTATTATACGCACCTTGAAAACTATAAGGTCTTAGAAGGACTAATCTGTTATTTGTTATCAGACACATTAAAACATACCAGAGTATTTTACGTGGAAAGAGAAAAAGCCGTCGTTTTTTTTTTTTATAAAAAATGTAATCTATTGATTTGATATTAAGAGGATATGACTAATGTTGGTTAAGAGGCGATACTTTTTTTAATTTGCTGTAATTAAATTAGCATATATGCGGCTAAGTCCTCCTATATCTGTTCTGTCATTCAGAGCATTTTTATCTTTTTTTATTTCTATCATTTCTTTGATGGATAATTTATAATAGTTCTGATCTTTATTTAGAATTCTTGTTTGGTTGTAACTAAAGTCATGTTTTGTCTCTCTTACATGTTTACTCAGAGCTGTTGATGTGTTTTTTGTATATTTGTGTCCGTTAAGTCTGTTCTTTAGTAACTGAGATGTCATCCCAATATATTTTTTTGGACAATTTGTGCAAGGTACAGAGTATATCACATTAGATTGGTTCATAGTTGGTGTCGGACTCTTTAAGTTCGTGAAAAGAGAACCAAGTTTGTTTGTTGTTTTATGACAAGCCACTATGTTATGTTTTTTAAGAATACTATTTAGTTTTTCAGATAGTTCGTTTATATAGGGTAGTGATACATATTTGTTTGCTATTTCATCAGAGTTTTTTTTGGTACTAAAAGCGCTATTGTAGAATTTGTGTGTACGTTTACTAATCACTCTATTAATTTCGTTTTCTTTGAAACCATTTTGCAACAAAACAGTCTTAACTTTGTTTAAAACTTTGGGTCTTAGCTCGGGTGAGGTAAGCATAATAGCTCTGTCTGTCAAGCCAATAATGACACTTTGTTTTTGAGATTTTGAATGGTTGGAATTAACGTTCAAATATCTCCCTGACCAAGTTGGTTTAGTGTACCATTCTGTTATTATTTTATTATTTTTTCTAATTAGTGTCACGTCCAAGAAGCTTATTCTATTGTCTGTTTCTATTTCACTTGTGAATTGTAATTTCTTATGGAATCTGTTAAACTGGTAGAGTATTTCATTGGTTTTGTCACTTGGTAGAGCGATTAAACAATCGTCTACAAATCTCTTGAAAAAAAGTATATTGAAGTTCAAACTTTGAATGACTTTTTCTTCCAAATACTCCATGACAATCTGTGCAATGACAGAAGAGATTGGGGAACCCATGGCGCAACCATCTAATTGTTTGTAAAATTTGTCTTTGTATTGAAAGTAATTTGTATTTAGGGTTAAATTAATTGCTTCTATAAAGTTATTTTTTGTTAAAGTGGTATGTTGTTGTAATGAATTCCATTTTTCGTTTATAACTGTTTGGACAAGTTCCTTTGGTATGTTTGTGTATAAAGATATCACGTCTAGGGAAAGAAGCTTGTAGTTTTCTGGCATTTCTACTGAGTCAATAAACTTCTTAAACGCGAACGAGTCTTTAATAAAATGATTATTTTTTCCTGCTATGTTTGATAAGCAGTTTGCTAAATATTTGGACAAACCATATAGTGGTGATTGAATGCACGAAACTATTGGTCTAAGGGGTATGTTAGGTTTGTGGGTTTTGGGTAATCCATATATTTTTGGTGGTACCGCATTATGTATGGTTAATTTTTTAGCGTCTGTGTCATTTATTTCTTTGGCATTGAGAATTTTTTTTATAAATGTGTTATTAGTTTTTTGATATACATTTGTGGGATCGCTATTTATTTTTTTGTAAGTGTTTTCATCATTTAATAACGTTTCTATTTTTGATTCGTATTCTGTGGTATTCATTATGACTGTTTTGTTGCTTTTGTCGGATTTAAGTATTGTGATTTGAGGGTTATCTTTAATAAATTTTTTTGTTGAGTTTAAATTTTTTTTAATATTACTCTGTAGTTTATTAGTTTTTAATGTTTTATGTCTAATTTTAATTTTGTGGTTTGTGATTACGTTTGTTATTTCGGCTCTTATTGTGTCTTTTTCGTCATTAGGTTTATCTTGTATTATAGATTCCACTGCAGTTATATATTCTGTAACAGGCAACTCATTTTCATTTGTTACGTCTAGTGCAAAACCGGGTCCCAATGACAAAACTTCTGCGATTTCATTTGGTAAAGGGGTGTCAGAAATATTTTCAATCCATTTTGTGGTATTGTTTTGTGGAGAATTATTGGGAAAATTCTTCTTTATTAGGTTATTTATTTTGTTTTGATGTCTTACTTTTATTTTATTATGTAAATTTTGATATTTATTATTTTCCAATTCAAGAAACCTTCCAGCAATGTTATCCGGTAAATGTTCCACTATGTCTCGTTCTTTTTGTTTAATCAGTTTGTCTAGATCGTTTATTTTAAGTGTTGTTTCTTTAATTGACAAATTTAAAATGTCTTTTTTTGTTTTTGAAATGATGTTATTAAATTTGTTTTCAAGGTACGTACCTGTAAAGCTTATATGATTCACGTTCAGATTCAAAAAACCTGGAAAAGCCTCCAAATGCTTACAACGGATAAGGAAAATTCTTCGATTTTTCTGTGTCGCTAATTTTGCAATCAGTCTTGAGTATTCCTTTAGAATTTCCAGTGTGAATTGCCCATATGTCCATCCTATTTCCTCGAAGAAGGTCATTATGCTTAAAACTTTTTTAGCGTTTTCCACCCTTGCCACTATATAGATACTTTGTTACTTTTCTTGAACCATTTATAATATATATTTTTTATTGTTTGTTTCTTGGGATTAGGTTCATTATAAAAACATTTTTTTTTATTTTTTTTTTTATTATTTTTTATTAAAAGTCCATTGACGTTTCGACCCCTTTTCGGGTCATTTTCAAAATGTTTTTTTTTATTTGGTTTGTTAAAAGACCTAAAAATACATTATTGGTTAAAATTTTTTTTACAAAAACACAACAATACGACAGTAAAGGATTAAAATTTGGACATATTATTTTAAAATTCTACGTTCTTAACAGTAAACATTTTTCTACAATTGGAAGATATTTTTATTATAAAAAATAATAAAAAAAAAAAATAAAAAAAAATGTTTTTATAATGAACCTAATCCCAAGAAACAAACAATAAAAAATATATATTATAAATGGTTCAAGAAAAGTAACAAAGTATCTATATAGTGGCAAGGGTGGAAAACGCTAAAAAAGTTTTAAGCATAATGACCTTCTTCGAGGAAATAGGATGGACATATGGGCAATTCACACTGGAAATTCTAAAGGAATACTCAAGACTGATTGCAAAATTAGCGACACAGAAAAATCGAAGAATTTTCCTTATCCGTTGTAAGCATTTGGAGGCTTTTCGAGGTTTTTTGAATCTGAACGTGAATCATATAAGCTTTACAGGTACGTACCTTGAAAACAAATTTAATAACATCATTTCAAAAACAAAAAAAGACATTTTAAATTTGTCAATTAAAGAAACAACACTTAAAATAAACGATCTAGACAAACTGATTAAACAAAAAGAACGAGACATAGTGGAACATTTACCGGATAACATTGCTGGAAGGTTTCTTGAATTGGAAAATAATAAATATCAAAATTTACATAATAAAATAAAAGTAAGACATCAAAACAAAATAAATAACCTAATAAAGAAGAATTTTCCCAATAATTCTCCACAAAACAATACCACAAAATGGATTGAAAATATTTCTGACACCCCTTTACCAAATGAAATCGCAGAAGTTTTGTCATTGGGACCCGGTTTTGCACTAGACGTAACAAATGAAAATGAGTTGCCTGTTACAGAGTATATAACTGCAGTGGAATCTATAATACAAGATAAACCTAATGACGAAAAAGACACAATAAGAGCCGAAATAACAAACGTAATCACAAACCACAAAATTAAAATTAGACATAAAACATTAAAAACTAATAAACTACAGAGTAATATTAAAAAAAATTTAAACTCAACAAAAAAATTTATTAAAGATAACCCTCAAATCACAATACTTAAATCCGACAAAAGCAACAAAACAGTCATAATGAATACCACAGAATACGAATCAAAAATAGAAACGTTATTAAATGATGAAAACACTTACAAAAAAATAAATAGCGATCCCACAAATGTATATCAAAAAACTAATAACACATTTATAAAAAAAATTCTCAATGCCAAAGAAATAAATGACACAGACGCTAAAAAATTAACCATACATAATGCGGTACCACCAAAAATATATGGATTACCCAAAACCCACAAACCTAACATACCCCTTAGACCAATAGTTTCGTGCATTCAATCACCACTATATGGTTTGTCCAAATATTTAGCAAACTGCTTATCAAACATAGCAGGAAAAAATAATCATTTTATTAAAGACTCGTTCGCGTTTAAGAAGTTTATTGACTCAGTAGAAATGCCAGAAAACTACAAGCTTCTTTCCCTAGACGTGATATCTTTATACACAAACATACCAAAGGAACTTGTCCAAACAGTTATAAACGAAAAATGGAATTCATTACAACAACATACCACTTTAACAAAAAATAACTTTATAGAAGCAATTAATTTAACCCTAAATACAAATTACTTTCAATACAAAGACAAATTTTACAAACAATTAGATGGTTGCGCCATGGGTTCCCCAATCTCTTCTGTCATTGCACAGATTGTCATGGAGTATTTGGAAGAAAAAGTCATTCAAAGTTTGAACTTCAATATACTTTTTTTCAAGAGATTTGTAGACGATTGTTTAATCGCTCTACCAAGTGACAAAACCAATGAAATACTCTACCAGTTTAACAGATTCCATAAGAAATTACAATTCACAAGTGAAATAGAAACAGACAATAGAATAAGCTTCTTGGACGTGACACTAATTAGAAAAAATAATAAAATAATAACAGAATGGTACACTAAACCAACTTGGTCAGGGAGATATTTGAACGTTAATTCCAACCATTCAAAATCTCAAAAACAAAGTGTCATTATTGGCTTGACAGACAGAGCTATTATGCTTACCTCACCCGAGCTAAGACCCAAAATTTTAAACAAAGTTAAGACTGTTTTGTTGCAAAATGGTTTCAAAGAAAACGAAATTAATAGAGTGATTAGTAAACGTACACACAAATTCTACAATAGCGCTTTTAGTACCAAAAAAAACTCTGATGAAATAGCAAACAAATATGTATCACTACCCTATATAAACGAACTATCTGAAAAACTAAATAGTATTCTTAAAAAACATAACATAGTGGCTTGTCATAAAACAACAAACAAACTTGGTTCTCTTTTCACGAACTTAAAGAGTCCGACACCAACTATGAACCAATCTAATGTGATATACTCTGTACCTTGCACAAATTGTCCAAAAAAATATATTGGGATGACATCTCAGTTACTAAAGAACAGACTTAACGGACACAAATATACAAAAAACACATCAACAGCTCTGAGTAAACATGTAAGAGAGACAAAACATGACTTTAGTTACAACCAAACAAGAATTCTAAATAAAGATCAGAACTATTATAAATTATCCATCAAAGAAATGATAGAAATAAAAAAAGATAAAAATGCTCTGAATGACAGAACAGATATAGGAGGACTTAGCCGCATATATGCTAATTTAATTACAGCAAATTAAAAAAAGTATCTCCTCTTAACCAACATTAGTCATATCCTCTTAATATCAAATCAATAGATTACATTTTTTATAAAAAAAAAAAGACGGCTTTTTCTCTTTCCACGTAAAATACTCTGGCATGTTTTAATGTGTCTGATAACAAATAACAGATTAGTCCTTCTAAGACCTTATAGTTTTCAAGGTGCGTATAATAAAAATATCTTCCAATTGTAGAAAAATGTTTACTGTTAAGAACGTAGAATTTTAAAATAATATGTCCAAATTTTAATCCTTTACTGTCGTATTGTTGTGTTTTTGTAAAAAAAATTTTAACCAATAATGTATTTTTAGGTCTTAACAAACCAAATAAAAAAAAACATTTTGAAAATGACCCGAAAAGGGGTCGAAACGTCAATGGACTTTTAATAAAAAATAATAATAAAAAAATAAAATAAAAAAAAATGTTTTTATAATGAACCTAATCCCCAGAAACAAACAATAAAATATATATATATATATATATATATATATATATATATATATATATATATATATATATATACAGGGTGTCTAAAATAGGTGATACCACTATTGCTATCTCCGAAATGGTATAAGATACGAGGTCGGTTAAATTAGAGGAAATGCCATTTCTAGTCCCTATTCATATTCCGTTTACGGAGTTGCCAAATTCTCTATGGTTTCTTATTTACAGGGGATTTTTTAAAAATAGTCAAAAATTTAATTCTTAAATATCTCGAAAACTATTATAGTTAGAAAAAAGTTGTTTTTACAAAAATCACACGATTTTTTACCTTCTCTAAAGTAACGTTATTGTTTTGTTTATACCATTTGTTTTTACTGAGCTACTGATAATAACTTGTTTTTTTCAAATACGGACCTGGATTTTTTGCTGCATTTTTAGAAAGAATACTTCATACCCTTTACTACTGTGTATCACTTGATTATGTTTTTCGACGTTTTGGTGAAGAATAGTATCATCAGGATATTCTACCAGTACGGACCTGGCATTTTTCAAGTTAATGCGCCATTTCACGACAGAATCAGTAACTATGGATTAAATTGTTTTAACTGGTAAATTTTAATTATAATCATGATTACTAACCAGGACCCTCAAGTTTGTAAAATTGGTCCAACGCCTGAAAAAAGCATAAGCTTAGTTTTAATTATAACAAATCCTAATAATTAAATCTTAGAGGCGTGATTGGCTTCGTGTGGTCAGTCCAATCGCGTCCATCAACCTGTTCGTCCTCCCGTCCATATGTTATAATTCAACGCAACGTCAAAAAATAAAGCAGAAAACGGATTTTAGATTCGAATTCCTTATAATCCGAACCCAGTAAATATGACAATGGTTTTGTGCTAGAATATAGTTGAAGGTCTTTAATTTGAGATAATATGGTTTGTTTTTAAAGCCACTAAATAGTAATTCAACTGTACCAGCAGAATGAGTTGCAGCAGAAATGAAACCATTAGGTAAAATAGGATTATTTATTATCTTTTGAACTGAAAGGTGATTTTTGGGATACGAAAATATAAAAACGTAAATCATGAAGACGTATCATCAAGGGTGCCTTTTACAATATGTAGTAAACTTAACCACTAGTTAGGTGCTGTTAATAAAGGCCGCTAATTATATCTGATCTGAGTCTGCTTTCAATAACTCATTGGCTTAAGTGCAATTTGACAAACTTTAATGACCAAAGGATTCTGGTTAGTAATCATGAACATAGTTTAAAATTAATCAGTTGACAAATTTAAACCACAGCGATAGGTTGTGAAATTGTGCCTTAACATGGAAAATTCCAGGTTCGTATCGATAGAAAATCCTGATGATGTTATTCCTGATCAAAACGTCGAAAACCATAATCAAGTGATACATAGTTGTAAGGGTTATGACGTATTCTTTGAAAAAATGCAGCAAAAAATCCAGGTCCGTATTTGAAAAAAACAAGTTAGTATCAGTAACTCAGTAAAAACAAATGGTATAAACAAAACAATAACGTTACTTTAGAGAAGCTAAAAAATCGTCTGATTTTTCTAAAATCAACTTTTTTCTAACTATAATTGTTTTCGAGATATATAAGAATTAAATTTTTGACTATTTTTAAAGACGCCCCTGTAGATAAGAAACTATAGAGAATTTGGCAACTCCGTAAACGGAATATAAATAGGGACTAGAAATGGCACAATTTCTCTAATTTAACCGACCTCGTATCTTATACCATTTCGGAGATAGCAATAGTGGTATCACCTATTTTAGACACCCTGTATATATTTAGACTGTTTCAAAAAAAGTGACTATTTTTTTTTCTCTTACATATATCGAAAATATTGTTGGAAACGCCGAAAAAGAAATACTGGTAAAGTTTGAGCTCTTAATATTAATTTTAAGGGGTGCCGCATCGCAAATTTCAATTTCCCATTTGATTAACATGGGAAAATTTTATTTTCAAACTTTGGAATTTTCTAGCTCGTTAACGGCTCGTCATATTTGTATTCATATAACAAATTTTTGTAGAGAATTTAATGCTCTACAAAAAAGGTCCTGAGCAATGTTTTCATAAACTCACTCCTACAAAGGAATTCAAGGTTATAGTTGAATTCATAATAATTTTGTACAATTTTTCAATTTTACGACAAAATTATCGACTTTTTTGAAAAATGTTAAACCTTTTTTGTAGATCTTTTCATTTTCTACAAATTATCTTTCATACATTTTCAAAAATTTCGTAAGCTTTGCGAGTTATCTCCAAACTCCAAAAACTGAATAATTTTAATTTTATATTCTAATGACTTACGATTATTTCCGGGAATTTATTTATTTATTTATTTATCTTCTTCACTTCAATTTTATGTTACAAACATAAAGTGAAATGGCGTCAACAAAGAAAAGTACAATTACAAATTACTTATAACTAAATCTAGTCTACTCATATTGTCTTTATACCTCGATCCAAACTATCCAAGAAAATCCTCCACATCATACGGTTCCAAATTAATTAACAGCTTTTTAATTTCTCGTTTAAATATCTTAAGGCTTTGAATTGTTTTTATGATATCGGGGAGTTTATTGAACAGTTTTAGACACATATACTGCGGACTTTTTTCACTACTGGTGAGACGATGAATAGGGTAAGTTACATTTCTTGTTCTGGTGTTGTATTGATGCTGAAATGGGGTTTAAAAACAATATCTGTTCTTAAAGAAAAATGTCAAGCATTCATAGATATAAAGACCATATACCTTTAAAATGCCGGAACTTCTGAATACTGTTCTACAGGATTCATGGTTTTTCATGTTGGGTCGGGTTTATATTATAGTGGAGATAATTCGCAAAGCTTACGAAATTTTTGAAAACTTATAAAAGATAATTTGTAGAAAATGAAAAGATCTACAAAAAAAGGTATGATAACATTTTTCGAAAAAGTCGATAATTTTGTCGTAAAATTGAAAAATTGTAAAAAATTATTATGACTTCAACTGTAACCTTGAATTACTTTTGTAGGAGTGAGTTTATCAAAAAAGTGCTTAGGATCTTTTTTGTAGAGCATTAAATTCTCTACACAAATATGTTATGGGCACACAAATATGACGAGCCGTTAACGAGCTAGAAAATTCCAAAATTTGAAAACAAAATTTTCCCATGTTAATCAAATGGGAAATTGAAATTTGCGATGCGGCACCCCTTAAAATTAATATTAAGAGCTCAAACTTTACCAGTATTTCTTTTTCGGCGTTTCCAACAATATTTTCGATATATTTAAGAGAAAAAAAAATAGTCAATTTTTTTGAAGCAGTAATATATATATATATATATATATATATATATATATATATATATATATATATATATATATATATATATATATATATATATATATATATATATATATATATATATATATATATATATATTGGGGTGCTTTTTTTTCGACTATTTTTTTTTCGTGAAATTTTGTTGGAAATACCAAAAACAAAATTGCCTGAACGTTTGAGCCCTCAATATTAATATTAAGTCCTAGACCAAGGCGTGTAAAGATTTCCCATTGAAAATACACGAAAACTCTGATTTTTTATCTTTAAATTTCTATAGCTCAGCGGCATTTTATGGCATCGCTTTGACCATAGACAAGTATTTCTCAGAATTGAACGCTCTACAAAAATGCCCATTGCGGCAAAGTCGTAACTCACACCGGCGAGGTAGTACGGGCCACTAAACCTGATTTTTCGCATTTATCTCGCAAACGACAAGAGATACAGAAAAAAATGTATAAAATAAACTTGTAGGAAATTCAATTTTCTACAAAAAAGGTCCTTAGTACTGAGTCGCTTGATGGATAAATGATGGTCGAGTGATGGATAATGAACGAACGATATTTTTATAATTTAACGTGATTTTCGATAAAAATTTGAAATTACAAAAACTTTATAGGTAGTTATCTCCAGAAATATTGATGTTAGCGACTCAGTAGCTTTTAGTTTGCGAGATAAATGCGAAAAATTAGGTTTAGTGGCCCGTACTACCTCGCCGGTGTGAGTTACGACTTTGCCGCAATGGGCATTTTTGTAGAGCGTTCAATTCTGAGAAATACTTGTCTATGGTCAAAGCGATGCCATAAAATGCCGCTGAGCTATAGAAATTTAAAGATAAAAAATCAGAGTTTTCGTGTATTTTCAATGGGAAATCTTTACACGCCTTGGTCTAGGACTTAATATTAATATTAAGGGCTCAAACGTTCAGGCAATTTTGTTTTTGGTATTTCCAACAAAATTTCACGATGGGACCGAAAAAACAAAAATAGTCGAAAAAAAAAGCACCCTAATATACAGGGTGTTATGAAATTCACTGCATATATTGGAATGGGTAACTCCTGATATGAATTCAGATTGAATAAAAATATTCATAAATGGCGTTTCAGTATAAAAAAAGGTTGATATCAGCCCTCAAAAAAATTTTTTTTTGTATCAGCGCGCCACTGTCATAAATACATGGAAAAATTAAAAACAGTGAGAAATGTCAGTTACAGAAAAAACACTTTTGTTTTGATGTCAGAAGTCACTGTGATGTTGCCAATTCTATCTAGAATATTCCTATGTAACTGATTTGAAAAAATAATAGATTTGTTATCTTTAAAGTAAGAAATCATACTAAATCTTTTAAAACATTCAATTTCAAAAAGTTAAAATACTACAACACAAAAAAGCCAGAGAACAGCTGTTCAAAACAAGAGTAAAATTTTGTTCAACTAGGCCGACCAGAAATTTTTGGAAGAAAAAGAGTACCTATACAAAAATTTTGGTTCCAAATTAGCTTTAAACAAAAAACTCCCAACACTTATGTATTTTTTTTTATTTGCCTATTTGAAATCATATTTAACAGAAGATTTGGCATTTATTAACAGGTTTATTTATATGGCCCTTAATTTTTAAGCGAAATTCCTCACAACTAAATTAATAATAAATTTTACCTTCATCATACCATCTTCCAGTAAGTCAAATCGAGATTTTTTGATAAACGACGCATACGAGGCTCTTGGCGTCCTAATGAAACGGAAACGAACATTCTCTGTCGGACTTTCACGCTGTCCAAACAATAATAAACTTTATTACTATTACTACACAATACAACCCAGCCGTTTGGTTAAAACATGAAAGTCCAACAAACACTACGAAATGTTTTGTTTTCTTGAAAATACCCAACACTATAAACACATACCAAGCACTATTAATCATTTCAAAATGTTAGAATTCTGCCGATAACACAAATTTAATAAAACTCTCTAGAGAACAGTTGTTTAAACCAAAATAAATACCCCAACTGCAACTAAATTTAAAATGCACCTCACTAAGCGACGAAACGATATTTTGTTAATATTAAACGGCTTTAACTTTTGTTAATGTTAAACGGCATTAACTTTTTCTTTCACAAATTAAGAAATAAATAGCAAAAATAATATAAACCGTATTATTAAACTGCTCACACAGCTGACTATGACGCATGAGTTCGGTTCGGCCAATCGGAATCACTCTGGCAGTCGGAATGGGGTCAACAACCCTTTAGCGTGGCTTCAGGTACAGTCCATGATACTCTTTTACTTGTATCATGGGTACAGTCTATAAAGCAAGCTTCGAAACCGTGGCTTATTCCAGGGACGGTTCTAACCTAGTTGGAAATAAAATTAGGGTCCGATATTTGAAAATAAAATACAAATATTTATTTACTCACATTGTGTAATTTTTAAAATGTGAAATACGAAAATACTTCGGTAAAAGTAATATAACATACAGGGTGTCTAAAAAGTCTTAGTATGGGTAAATATCTTTGCTATTAATAAAGATAGAGAAACCAAATTTTAGTTGTATTTTATTGGTCTACTATTGATCTACTTTTTTATGTAATTTGACTTTTTCAACCCCCTTGGGGGGAGACGATAGGGAGTTGAGGTCAAATTTTTTTTAAGTCTTCAAAAAAAATAATCAATTTACCGACCGTTAGTCGACCTCTTGTGCCATACAGTACCAGTCGGCGCGCACATTTATTTTTTGTTTTGTGGGGCACTTTTTTTCTAACGTTTTTCGAATTTTTTCGACTTCTTCATTTGTCGTTTTTTATATTTTTCGTTTTTTGACATCTGCGCAGTAGAACAAAATGCGTATCACGCACAAACCGAGCGAGCTAGACATGCGCACGGAATTTCAGGAGATGGACTTTAGTGTCTACATTTGAACCCATTCACTTTTAAGAATATATCTCCAATCCAATAGCCAAGGTGCCTCTACGTGTTTAACTTTATAACTTTTTTCCCAATTTTTGTTCGACTTCTTTATTTGTTTTTTGACATATGCGCAGTAGACCAAAGTACTTACCACGCGCAAACCAAAAGGGCTAGAAATGCGCACGAAATTTCAGGGGATGGACTTTGGTGTCTATATTCAAAACTACCCACTTTCAAGAATATATCTCCAATAGTAAAACTACAATTTCGTATTTAACATATTTCTACGATTTTATGACGTCTTACTTTTTTGAACATTCCTAATTATGTGACATTGTGACACCGCACAACAATAATATGGGATGAAACATCAGCAAATTTATTAAAAATATATAAACACAATCTTACGGTGGTACGGAACCCTATATGCGCGAGTCGAACTCGCACTTGACCGTTTTTTTATTATACACAATCACAGCAACGCCCATGAATAAAATTATTTTTGTCAAATACCGTATACGTACGTACTTATTTTCGGTATCGACGACTCTGGTAACAGACCAACAGTGCCTGCCTTACTTATTACGTTAAAAGTTGTTTAGAGTGACCCCCATGAACTTCTTGCCAGTAATAAAGTCCACTTTGGAACTCTGCCAAGAAGTAACATCTGCCATTCTCTAAAGGACCTTTAAAATAAGGTACCACACGGCATAGGGTTGCATTTAAAATTTTTGACCTCAACTCCCTAGCGTAAACCCCCAAGGGGGTTGAAAAAGTCAGATTACATAAAAAAGTAGATTTATTAACCAATAAGATACAACTAAAATTTGGAGTATCTATCTTTATTAATAGTAAAGATATTTGCCCATGCTAAGACTTGTCAGACACCCTGTATGGTATATCACTGTAACCGAAGTATTTTCGTATATCGCATTTTCAAATAACACAATGTGGGTAAATAAATATTTGTATTTTATTTTCAATCGGATCGTAATTTTATTTCCAACTAGGTTAGAGCCGTCCCTGGACTATCCCACGTTTCCAAAGCTTTACTTACTGCTTAGGCAACTATACAAACACGCGAGCATATTTTAATATATTTTTCTAAAGCAATCCCTACACGATCATTATTAGTATTACTGTCAGTATTTCACACAGCAGTAATACTGTAGTATTATAAAAATATTAAAATATTCGAATAATCTGCAATAATTTGCTTGAATTTACTTCATTCGATCATTCTACACGATGATACCACCCTACTAGTCAGTGCCTTGACTAGAAACAGACAACTAGAACTAAGTCAAGCAGCAATAAACGAAATAAATCTTTGGTGTGATAAAAAATGGCCTACAGCTTAATGGGCAAAAGGCAAATTTTGTAGATTTCTGTACAAAGAATACCATAGTTGATCAAAGCTGGCTTTTAAAACTTAACCAGGCCTCTATTGCTCAGGTCAACTGTACAAAAGTTCTAGGACTATACATTGACAGTAAACTTACTTGGCAAGTACACCTAGGCCATCTAAGAAGTAAATTAAGCTCGTATTGCTTTTTAATTAGACAATTAAAGTATACTGCCACAATAGATGTGCTTAAACTCGCATACTATAGTCTCGTACAAGCTAGCCTGTCGTATGGCCTCGTCTTCTGGGGCGCGGCAAGTGGTTTTGACGACGTGTTTATAATTCAAAAAAAGATAGTTCGGATTATGGCGGGTCTCTTCTTCAAAGACCACTGTAGACCGGCTTTTCGTGCACTAAGACTTCTAACACTACCCTGTCTATATATTTACCACCTTGCTCTATATACCAGGGAAAACCTCTCTAATTTAAAAAAGAATTCAGACTTTCAGAACTATGAAACGCGAAATATGTCTGTTTTAACAGTCCCTTATAACCGTCTCAAGCTGTCACAGGACGGACCCATGTCAATGGGTATCAAGATTTATAACAAACTTAGTCCTGAGATAAAGGCTAGTCACTAGTCAGTCAATAAATATATTTAATAATAAGCTAAAAAACCTCCTTATAAATGCAGCATACTACTCCACAGCGGAGTTCTTGAGTGAGTAGACCCAGTTAACTGTTTTTCTGTTTGTCTAAATTCGGTATGTTCTTTACAGTTTACTTTTAAAAATCTTTTTTTACATGTTATGTTTGACGAGCTGATAAATGTAATGTACAATACATATTATTAGTAATATATTCATATTTGATTTGATTTGATTTGATACACAATGTTAGGAAATAAATATCTGTATTTTATTTTCAAATCGGATCCTAAGTTAATTTCCAAGTAGGTTAGAGCGGTCCTGCAAAGCTTTAATAATGATCGTGTAGGGTCTGCTTTAATTAGAAGATAGTTTTAAATAATAATGTACCTAGGTAGATTCCAAGGGTACTAAACTAGTTTCTTTTTGTTTTGCTGCCTAGAAAAATGACGCTCTTCGTCCATCCGATGTTAAGTAATATGTTCAATATGTTGCTTATTTTTATTTAGTTTGTGCTTTGATTAGTGCTTCTTAAATTAGTCTGAGAGGGTTGAAAACTAAATTAAATTTACCACTAATAATATTTACGTATTATGTAACGTTTGGGGGTGCAAGCAGCGATTTATGTAGATACCTACATCTTGACTTTAGAAAAACTCATTTAGAGGATCTCTTCAAAAGAAATCGGTAAGTTACCTTCGATCATTTTATTATTGGCAAAAGAGCTACAACTTTCTGAACGTGCTGTGTGCTGTGTAAAACAGAATAATGTTGTTTGTTTTGACAAATGCTGTAATGAAATAATTTTGGTTATTATTTTAAAATACGGTGTAGTTGTGCTCAGTTAGTATTCTTTGTTTTGATTTTTAACCTATTTTTAGCAGACAGTTGACTTTTGACATATTACTCATTTGGGGTTTACCAGGTACGTGGTTATTTTCATCAAAGAGCCGTGCGCCATATTTAAGCGTTTCAACAGCCATAAAAACCACACACTGAAAGTTTTAAAAAAAATTTCGTTTAAAGTTTTTAATTATGTAATTTCTTTTCACTACCTAGAAAATGGTCTTCGTCGATCCATTGTTAACTAATATTTTGATCAGTTTTATCTAGTTTGTCTTTGAGTGAGTAGCGTAATTGGGTTGAAAACTAAATTTAATTTAAAACACTAATAATATTTACGTATTATGGTAACGGATGGTAGCGGATCTGGTTATACTTTTGAAGTAGGTACTATGTAGTTGTGCTCAATTAGTATTTTTGTTTTGATTTTTAACTTTTCCTTGGCAGAAAGTTGAAGCTAGTAGGAATAACTCTTATATCATTAATAACGTAATATAGGGTGTCTTAAATATTACTTAAAACTAAGGCTACTGACAAAAAGGATTGATTTCGCAGTGCCTTTTTACTATTTTTTTTTAGTTTCTTCGTAGGAAGAGGTTAAAAAAATTCTTGATGTCTTAAATTACGCTTAAAAACAGAAAATAAATTCTCCTTAAAGATTTATAGGTCTGGCAACGTTTCAACAATTCAATTGTTTAAAGTTTTTCGCGCGCAAATTTCCGTCAAGCGCCTTGTGTACGTTCAGCCAGGTGCGGCGAATATCGACGGATTTTAAGGCATTTTTGAAAATTCGAAAAATGTTCGATTTAATAAAAAAAAAGTATTGGATATGTCTGTAGACTACCCCAGGAGTCACCCATCCCAATATATGCAGTGAATTTCATAACACCCTGTATATATATATATATATATATATATATATATATATATATATATATATATATATATATATATATATACATATATATATATATACATATATATTTGTTGTATAAATAACGGCCGTGTAATAAATTAAATGAAATGAAGATTACGGGGATTCGGCCAGAAAGTCTTTATTATATTTTTCTTATAATGTGCCTAGCTTTCGAAATGTTTCATTTCTTCCTCAGGGCACTAAAAAATTAAATTAATTTATAATTTATTATTTAAAATTATAGGAAATTAGTAAAACTTACATTATATTTAAATATAAAGACAGCTAATTTTCGAAATTTTATGAAAAAATTGTTTGAAAAATATTCTACTTGGAATTTTGACAATATTTTTTGAAGTTGACAGTAAATAAAAAAAAAAAAAAAAATTGGAAAAAAATATGTTAACTTGATGCAAGAGGTAGAAATCAGACATTTGACAAAAAAATATATGGGAAGGTATTCATGATTTTCTAACATCTGTCAAAAATGTGACGTTATTCATGAAATTAAAAAAATTTTTTAATTTTCTAAAAATATTTATGGTAAATTTTGGTTTATATTATTTATATTATTGTCTATATGTAAAATAAAGGAATATATGGAACTTAAATTTTGTAAGTCAGTTTTTTTATTCATAGGACAACTTTCTTTATTAATTTCAACCATTTCTAGAAAAAGTCTTTTATTTAGATTATTTTCAATGTGTAAAATTTTTGTGTCGTTAAAGTTACAGGTATGTCCAGTGTCAATTAAATGTTCGGAGAGTGCAGTTGATTTTTTGTTTAATCTTGAGTCACTTTTATGTAAACTAATTCTTTTAGAGATTTTCTGTGAAGTCTGTCCTATATATTTTTTGTTACAGTTAGAGCAAGGAATACTATGAACGCAGTTAGATTTATTAAAAATAGGATCTTTATCCTTTAAATTGCTATAAAGTTGATTAATGGATTTTATATTACGTTGTGAAATTTTAATATTTTCATTTTTAAATACTTGAATTATTTTAGGACTTAAATTTCTTATATATGGGATAGAACCATAAAATTGTGAATTGTTTGTAATAATATTATTATGTTGTGGAGTGTTAATGTTGTCATTTCTAGTATTATATAATATACGTCTTATAAGTTGTATTGGATATGAGTTTTCTAAAAGAATATTTTCCAAAATTTTAAAGTTTTTTTGTTTAAGTGTAATAATTTAATAATTTTTTAATTTTAGCTTTAAAAAGCAGAATAGAAAAACTTGTTCACCCTACACTTAAACAAAAAAACTTTAAAATTTTGGAAAATATTCTTTTAGAAAACTCATATCCAATACAACTTATAAGACGTATATTATATAATACTAGAAATGACAACATTAACACTCCACAACATAATAATATTATTACAAACAATTCACAATTTTATGGTTCTATCCCATATATAAGAAATTTAAGTCCTAAAATAATTCAAGTATTTAAAAATGAAAATATTAAAATTTCACAACGTAATATAAAATCCATTAATCAACTTTATAGCAATTTAAAGGATAAAGATCCTATTTTTAATAAATCTAACTGCGTTTATAGTATTCCTTGCTCTAACTGTAACAAAAAATATATAGGACAGACTTCACAGAAAATCTCTAAAAGAATTAGTTTACATAAAAGTGACTCAAGATTAAACAAAAAATCAACTGCACTCTCCGAACATTTAATTGACACTGGACATACCTGTAACTTTAACGACACAAAAATTTTACACATTGAAAATAATCTAAATAAAAGACTTTTTCTAGAAATGGTTGAAATTAATAAAGAAAGTTGTCCTATGAATAAAAAAACTGACTTACAAAATTTAAGTTCCATATATTCCTTTATTTTACATATAGACAATAATATAAATAATATAAACCAAAATTTACCATAAATATTTTTAGAAAATTAAAAAATTTTTTTAATTTCATGAATAACGTCACATTTTTGACAGATGTTAGAAAATCATGAATACCTTCCCATATATTTTTTTGTCAAATGTCTGATTTCTACCTCTTGCATCAAGTTAACATATTTTTTTCCAATTTTTTTTTTTTTTTTATTTACTGTCAACTTCAAAAAATATTGTCAAAATTCCAAGTAGAATATTTTTCAAACAATTTTTTCATAAAATTTCGAAAATTAGCTGTCTTTATATTTAAATATAATGTAAGTTTTACTAATTTCCTATAATTTTAAATAATAAATTATAAATTAATTTAATTTTTTAGTGCCCTGAGGAAGAAATGAAACATTTCGAAAGCTAGGCACATTATAAGAAAAATATAATAAAGACTTTCTGGCCGAATCCCCGTAATCTTTATTTCATTTTATTTTATACATATATATATATATATATATATATATATATATATATATATATATATATATATATATATATATATATATATATATATATATACCTATTTTTCTATTAAGACGAGATCCGGATAAATTGTGGACAACCCGAGATCCGGTTCATACGCCGTATGTAATAAAATTTTAGATTTAGAATCTTCAATAAAACAGCAATTTAATTAATGGGGTTAACAGAGGGGTAAGCTTTTTTAACTTTTTTATATACACCAAGTGTAAGGCAAAGTAGAGATCCCCGAAAAAAACATGGAAGAGGAGATCCGACTCTGCAAATTATGAAACATCTGTGATTAGATAAGATCCAGCAGTGTTGCCACTTATACACTGTGACTTTAATAGCATTAAAAATGTTATGTTCAGGCGTGAAAAAGGGCGGGCCAAGGCGAGGGCCTTACGCAGTGGTATTTACAAATACCTACATGAAAAATAAATATTTTAAAATTTTGGAGTGCGGCAGATGAGGGGAAACTCCATTTCTCATAGCGTTGCAGGAGAGAGCCCTCCTGTTGTAGCGACACGCTGATTGAGAGGAATAACCTACACCTCAACCACCCTCAAAACAATAAATTTGAACAAATACGAGTCCTGGCGAAAAACACGAATTACGACGAACGTTGTTTTAATTTGGAAGTTAAAAATATATTTTGGTAATTTTATACCTAAATACAATTATTTTTAAGTATAATTCTTCAATTTCAATTAATTTAATTGAAATAAATGCGTAATAGTAATTATCATAAGCATCTAAATAGGTTATGAGTAAAAACATAATATGAAAGCAACAAAAAGGATTATAGGGATATTATTAGTTAGAATAGAAATATGCGTAACTTAAGTATACAATAACGCCCGGTATTAGGTATAAAAATGTCGGCCAAGTTAGCTTCCTTTGCACTCATTTTGCACATAACTGATTTCGGTTTTCGAGGTGGCAACTTCTTCCTTGCACCATTTCGCATTACAAATAGAAATTTTGCACCACTGGCCTATCTCCTTAAAGTAACCCGTAAAAAAGCAAGTTCCTCCCGCACTCTCAACCGATTTAACGACATAATATAGTTGCTTTTGAAAATAAAAGCTAGGGGTTGTAAAATTACTAAAAATGTGTTTAAAATAAAGTAAATCAAAATTTAAGGTTGACGTGTTTATGAATTCTTTCCGAGATGAATGGGGGTTTTCATGGAATTTTTTCCAATTAAAATTCAATAAAAATAAGGAATATGCACATATTTTTTTTATTGCATAAATCGTTTAAGGAAGTCATTACAAACCCAAAAAAAAATATTTTGAAGAAAATTACTAGAATAATGTAGCTACAAAAAATGTTTACTTTTCGGTATAATTTATTACAATTTAAAAAGCAGCCACTTGTCCTTAGTGAAAAGTGACGTCAGGAGATCAGCAAAAATCTACAGGTTAACGTAAAGTAACTTAAAGTCGAACAGGTTTGATTTTCTCGGAAACAGTCAGAGGGAGAGAAATCGAATTTTTTGGGTTGATAGAGGAACAGTTCAACTAGCTTCGGCAAAAAATTAGGTTATACAGGATATACGTTTCGGAGCTATTAATAAACGTCAAAGTGTCAAAGTGGAAATTTCCTCGCTTTCCGTTGAAATAGGGTACAGGTCGCAAATGTGAATTAAATCGATATAAAATTTCGGAGATTGTAGGGGACCCGGAGCGTCAGAACTCCGCTGAAACTGGTAAGGATCAGAAAATGGCAAGTAATTCTTTTGAATTTTTTTAGGTCGAAAAATGTCATTTCCAGACCCCTCTTTGACACCTAATAACTCGAAAACAAAACGTCAGATCGAAAAACGGACTCATAAGTGAAACTTTAAAATCTCAAATACTTTTTTGCAATACATTTACCTAAACCTAAAATCATTGGAAAATGGAAATATGTATTTGGAAAAAACTGGAAATTTAGATTTTTGACCCAAATATTTCACGGTTTTTAATTTTTTGTGGGGTCAAAATGGTTCAAATTAAAATCCCATATACGTCATCGGAAAGAGCTCATCGAAGTCTATGATATCCATATTTTTTAGTTTCTTCATTCTCTATAGGAAGGGAGCAATCGCTGATTAAATTTCGATTTTTTAACTTGTTTTTGCCCTCGACATCGGAACGTTTGAATCACTCTGTATTTTTTCCTATCTAATTTTTTCCCAATTTTTCAACACTATCTTATAAAGGGATACTCACACTTTAAAATTTATACCTAATGGGTCATTCAGGAGCGTATTTAAGGGGTAAAATTAGAATTTTCTTGATTTTTTCTGACAAATCCTATTTTTAACCGACATTATTCCACACTATTTACCCTATTTAGTGATTCTTTTTGGGTTTATTTTATCCGTTAATTACCTAGGAATACCTCCCACTAATTTAAATCGCTTATTTTTTCGGTAAAGTTATAAATAAATCGGTTTATTTGCATCGGGGACATCTAAAATTTGAAAATTTTGGAATTTTCGAAGATTGCCATGAAAATAAAGAATTGCAGTTTATTTACTCGAAATTATTAAGATGCTATGTCAAAATGCTATGGCAGAAATGCCAACTTTTCTTGCAAAATTGAAAGGTTCCTGGACCGATTTCGGCTTGAAGTATACATGAATAAGATTTTAGGAACCTTCTACTTTAAGTGCCGGGATATTTCATTGGATGAGTTACGCATTAAATACCACTTTTATTGAGCTGTCCATGACTCTCCAAGACTGGAATTCGCCATATACTCATGATGAGTCATAAGTTCAGTTTTGACGACACAGCCAATGGGATCACGTTTTACAAGGTTCGAAATTCGTGCGAAAATTTGCAGTTTTAAATCCTTTTTTTGTTAATAAATACCCAAATAAATGAATAACAGCAACCGCCATAAACATTTAATTTATGTAGAGAATATAAAAAAATATATTTCAGATTTATTTGGGTTATACGCATATTCCCTATTGAGGTACATTTTTTCGAGAATTGTTCGAAACCCTCAATTTTTAATTTTTGGTGGACATTGTTTCCACAAAGAATATGTATGTATTACTATGTATACAAGGTGTCCCAAAAACAGCTGTTCAGGTATCAGCTTTGTGTTTTATATACAGAGAGTTCATATTAGAGAACTTTTTATGTCACATTCCCTATACATAACCAAATTCAATTGTTTTTATAAAACAAAATCGTATGCACAAACATATCTTAGTTTTAGCCGGAAATGATGATTTGTTCTATTTTCAATAATTTCCGATCATTTGTCAGGTATAACCAATAAAAGTCAATACTTTTAAAATAAAAGTAACTACGAGTATATTCAAAGAATAATTATGTTACATAAAAGAACGTTCATACAGAACTAAACCTTCATTCCCACTTGAACCTCTACGTCCCCAAAAAGTAAACATTCGTCCCACACTTGACTGACAGGTCACCACTATGCCTTTAATTTATGACCATAGGCGTCTGACTTAGATTTGGAGCAATTCTTTTCTAACACATATCTGACTAAAAAAATGATGCGAAATAAAAGTTCATAGAAAACTAAGACAGGATTGTGGACGCCGTTTTGCTCTGAGTTAAACAGTTTGGTTTTTACAGTCACTTAAAGTTAGAAAATGAAAATTTTCATCAAAATCTTAAACTTAAACAAAGAATCCGAAAATGTAAAAAAATTTGTATTTCTATCTAAAAAATAAACAAATTTGACACCAACTAAGCTGTTTTTGGGACACCCTGTATACATAATTTTTGTATACAAAAATTAAAAATTGACGGGTTTGAGCGATTCTTAAAAAAAAATTAAATGATTTTTTATTTAATTTGTATATTAAATATTGAACGTCACATAGTACTCCTAATACCATGTTTTTTTTGGCGCCTTCATAAACAATATAACAAACATAGTTTAGTTAAAATTTGAAACGTCGACAAAAAGAGTAATTAATCCTAAATTATGACTTCCCAGTTCAATATTATTAATTATTATCGAATTTCTTTAGTTATCTTACTCTGGGTCAAAACAAATGATTTTGTACGTAAGGTTTAGGTGAATTTTCAGAACTATTCCCGAACTCTAAATAACTGTACACCCTATGTGTGATTTTTTGTTACTAACAGGTTAACTAATTAAACCAATAGATATTTGTTTTGCATTAGAAACTTAAAAATAATTTCCAGCAATTTCTCGGGGCCACTGTTACTATAATTTTTATTTCAAATCTCCTTGTTAAACGGTTTCCGAGATACAGCCAGCCTTTCTTAGTTGTACACCCGGTAAATACCTACATATCCCACTTAAATAATTCTATATCGAAAGTCCGAAATTCATATCTTGGAAAAGCGTTTGTTCCATGGTAAAATAATTCAAAATCGTTTCTTTGAATGGCCAAATGTTTCGAAAACTCCCTTGTATGAATAATATAAGGATAACCATTGGCGCCCGCAGACTTTTTTCTTAGAGGGGGCAAAATGAAAAAATTATTTTAAAGATTTTATTTGTAGTGATTTATACAAATACACTAATAATTAAAATCAGAAAAATTCGGTCAAGTGCAAACTATATTTGGCAATTAGTGTTCTGTGCCATTAGCCCCCCCACTTAACCTGAGCTAACCTTGGCCGCCCAATCTCCGCCCATCTTCCGCGATGCCAGACAGCATTAACGCCGTATCACATCGCGTATGCGCGGAGCTGAGTGGGGAGCGTTTCGACTGAGCCAAATTAAAAATTTTGAAAAACGTGTAAGAACAAAAGTTGTTCCCCTTACGTGATGAGAAATGTTTTTTGTCGAAAAACCTATTCTCTAAAGCCAAAGGTTTAGCAGTTATAAGGAAATATACAATTAAATTGTTTATAGCAATTGATTGCGCTGGATTTTTTCAATCTGGATAATTTTGGCTCAATCCACACCTAATTCTCAATGTTCATGATTTTTTTTCATATTTTTCTGAGCGTTTCTTTTGGCGATGAGGGTGGGGGACAGCAATTTTTAGGCGTTTTTCCCGAAAATTGTTTAAAAAAAAGCATAAAAAATACATCATATTGTTAAATTCGTCCTTCAATAAGCTTTCATGTTTTTCCATTTCCCAATTTACCCCCTAAAATAAATCCCCAGAATCAAAATTCAACTTTTTATATTTCACATCTATAATTGGGCCACCGCGCTCTATTTCTGTGCTAAATATCAAATTTTTACGTCCAATAATTAAGGAGAAAACTGATTGTGACAGACGGACGGACGGTCACCGAGGTGATTCCGTTTTGCTAACTTTAGCACGGAACACTACAAAAAAAACAAGTTAAAAACTGCTTCATAAAATAAACATGCAGGCGGCAGAAAATTTATAGTAATTTAGTTGCCGTGCCGATTGCACTGAGTTAGGACTGGGTTTAAATAATATTCCTAATCCTAATTGATGTTTTGGTACGTGGCTTTGTAAAGATGTTCAAACATCAGAAAAATATACAACATTTATCATAAAAAGAAATATTATTTATTACAAAAATAATAGATATTTGGCAATTCGTCCAACAAAAAGTACGACGTATGAAAATCTCACAATCTCAGGGGGGGCACGGCCCCCCTGGCCCCTCCCTGCGGGCGCCCATTAGGATAACATAACAAATCTAAAGAAATTTTAACAAACCTGCAAGGAAAAGGCTTTTCGAACATATGAGTTTCGAATATAGTGCATAATACCCCCTAAACAAATGATCCTGGCAGCCGAACCTAGCCGAACGAGCAACTTGCAATGAGTTCGCACCGCCTGACGAGTCCTATAGCGATATCCATACAGGTATAAAAAAAATTGCCCAAGTTTTGGCGTTAACCAGGTAACATAAATGGTTACAAAATTTTCTATCGCAGTTTTTGTCAGACTGCATTGGATGAAGTAGGGAAATCGTAACCACAAAGCATAACCAATCGTTACCTGGTGAACGCTAAAATTTGCCGAACATACAAATCTAAAGAAATTTTAACAAATCTGTACTCATATGTCCGAAAAGTCGTTTAAGTGCAGGTTTGTTTAAATTTCGTTAAGTTTGTTATATGATATATTTTTTTAAACATAAAAATAAGAAAAATATGTTGAACGAGGCGAGGCGAGACGACGACAATCGGCTCGGGTCGGCTGTCGGGATCATTTTTGTTTAGGAGAACAGGCCAAGATCAAGTAAGAAAACCTAAACAGAAAGTCGGAAAAACTATAGAAAAAGGTATAAGTAAAGAAGAACAGGGGAAAACGCCCGATGATTTAGATTATTTAGAATTTAGATATACAATTAGTTGGCCTAGAAGAAGATGAAAGTGATGAGATAGAAAAAGTCGATGTGGCAAAATATAAAAAAGGTACTGAATATTAAAAGTAAAATGTAGTAAATCAGTTTAGTTTCATATTTTGTTTGATGATGAGACCCACACCAAATTATAAGAAACAAGTACCTAGGTACCTATTGGGCTAATTATCAACATTTTAACGTAAAATATGTTATGTATGTAGAATCGTCCTCTAACCCATGTAGGTTTGATCTGCCTACCTTACACATTTTAGCCCTAGAATGTTGATGAAACAGGCACGGCCCGTCCATAAGGTCATTTGGTCAATGACCCACCTAAAATTTTCAGTAATCTACCTAATAATTTATTTTTTAATTTTTTAAAACCAAAAAATAATCTTTTGTTTCAAAGTTCCATGCGAAAAGTCCCCAAGAAAAAATCAAGCCAAGCCATCGTCAAAGGATATCCAAGCTTGCTCCGGGCTGGGTCATATTTTAAATTGATCTTATAGGTTCATATGGACGATATAAATTCATTAAAAGTAAGAGAGAAACAGACATACGCGCTTTAGGAAGTTAAAAAGAGACACAATTGGTCGACGACCCACCCATAATATCTGGCCACTCCCACTATGGAAATTCTCTCAAACCGCCCCTTAAAATATACCATTTCAAAACATTTGGTTCGGAAAAAGAAAAACTAATTAGGTACCTAATATGCGAATTGTATTTGCAATTTGCATCGTATTAATAATATAAATTGTTAGTGGTTAAACATAAAATATAAATACGATTTCCGTCAGGCCAGCGCTAGACATCGAATTTAACGGTATCGGACCGATTTTCTTACATAGCCAGCGTAGTGTAGAGGTTACGGTGTCAGTGAGCTAATCAAACGGTTGCGGGTTCAAATCTGTATTGCGGCAAGAACTTTTTTTTAATTTTTTGTTATTTAAAAAATTAGATCGGCTCTAAAAGGTGTATTGGCAACAAGTTATTCCCCGATAAAATATTTTTAAAATTGTTGGCAATCTCATATTTACTACAACTTACATCCTGCACGTGCGTAGACAAATATCGTATTACTAGGTATGTCTAGTCGCCAGCAGATTGTATTTATTAAAGAAAACGGAGTTTCGGCAGCATTCCTAATTTTATTTTACGAATAATCATACTTTTAGCTCAGGTTGGGTTTTTTTTTCTGTTTATATTCTGTTCTGTTCATATTCTGGGCTTTTAATACAAGGCGCGACATCTATTGAAGACGTGCTAAACTTATCACAACGGAACCCGCTAAAATCTACTATTTTAGAGTATTAAAACACATAGAAAAAAGCCATAAACAAAAAAGTGATACTAAAAGTCCCAAACATCAAGAGTAGTAATGTTCAATATTCTGCAGTACCTATTTTATGATTTTTGCAGTGTTTATTTGTAGGTAAATAATTTCTTGGCACATTATTAAAAAACCTTTCTTAATTAAAAAAGTGTATTTTGCTTGTTGCGTTGATATCACTAGTTGCCCCAGAGCTGGATTTCCGAATAGGCTGGGTAGGCTGAAGCCTAGGGCGGCAAAATTGAAGGGGCGGCAAAATTGTGACTTTTAGACCAAGAATTGCAGCAGTTACAAATAAAGAAAAATATAATTATTACTAGACTCAAGTTTGGGAACTAAAAAACATTAGTACAGTTCTAAGATCTAAAGAATTAACAATACAATAACAAAGTCAATAATTATAAAATTTTCTCCCTCAGCTCTACTTCTATTGGCCCATTCCTAGTCGGCCATCGTATATCGTCGTCACCGCGTCGCCCGACGAACACTATCGTGATTCTCGGTTCTCGGGGATTCCCAAAGATTAACGAGAGCCGCCGGGCGATACGACTAGCGTCTAGCCGGTACCGAGAATATCTGTTTATCTGTCCGATTCTGTCCCGAATTTTGCCGAACGATTGTTGATTTGATGGAGTCGTTAGTGACTATTCATAAATTACTAAAGATTCTTAATTACTTAAGATCCGCTACAAAGCAAGACCGGTTAGAAGCTATGGCAATTCTAAATATAGAGTCAAGCTTGACTATGTTTTTGAACTTTGATGACATTATTAATGACTGCCGAACAAAAGGCACGAAAAAAAGCTTTGGTTTAAAATAATTGTGCTGTACCTATGTTAATGAATCTAATTTCTGAAATTTGGACATATGTATATAGTGTCACAGATCCATATAGATATGGATCTGTGATAGTATTGATGTTTTTAGAATTAGGTAAGTTCTCACTTTTTGCTTAATCTATTTTACTTGAAATGTTTTCAGGTATTGTATTTCTAATGCCTTTAGAGCTCTTTTCAATAAATTCTATTAGTAATAGATTTTTCACAAAATTTTTACTTTTTTTACAATATAATAATATGGCCAATCACTTGTATTCGCTCTTTGGTATATAGCCTGCAATATTTAATATAAAAAGGTGGCAGAATTTTTTGAGCCTAGGGGCGGAAAAAAGGTAAATCCGGCCCTGAGTTGCCCACAAAATTTTGACCCACCTGTAAAAAAACTCACGGGCCGCGCCTGTGATGAAATACTTCATTACATGATAGATAATAATATATAATATGTGTTAGTGCGCAATCTGGGCTGACGTGGGGAAGGCGTTACTGGAGAGGCGGAATTTCGTGTTTAGGTAATCGATAAAATATATTCTTTTTGAGATTTTTAAATTTCTTTACATCTCAAAACTAAATGAAAAATCCCTCCCCTTCCAGCTACCCCCTCTTTACGCCGAAACTGCGCTCTAACACTTGTACGTTTTAACCCCACATCCGTTATATTCCTAATAAGATTAGTATTTTTCAACAACATTGGGTTGCTATTCTAAGTGTAAAAAAATTTTGAATCAAGCCACAAAAAAGTCCTGTCTTTTTTTATAATTTTCCTTTTCATACCTTTCACAGGTTGGTATTAAGTAAGGTATACAAAATAAAAATGCAAATTAAGTTTAAAAGTTTTTATTGGTACCTAACTAATAACAATAACTTTATTATAAAATATAAAAATAAGTACTTCCATTATCAACAAATGTTCAGTATTTTATTTGTTATTTATATGATAAACTAAATCTAAAAGAATATTACCAAAGTAGTTAGTCAAATCGCAAACAAAATTATTAATAATGGAAACATTATGTACGAATCTGTGTATGTACGGTATATCTCTGCCGATGGTATATCTCTGCCGACGGTATATCTCTGTATATCTGTGTATGTACGGTATATCTCTGCCGACGGTATATCTCTGTGTATGTACGGTATATCTCTGCCGAAATACTTCATTGACCAGACTACGTTTTTACTTTTTAAATTATGTATGGTTAAATATTTTTTTCGTTCTAAAAAAGGGCCTCAGCGATAGTCTGCCGCCGCTTAAATTATAAATAGTTTTGTTTATTACTTAACTATTTTCCTATAAATACAAATTGTAACTTTTTTAAAACCTTATAATTGAACTCCCGAATGTACAACGTTGCGTCGGTTTAAGCGACTTTATATAGGATGTCCTGAAATTATGTTTACAACGCGAGACCAAAAAGCGGACAGCTTATCTAATCTATATTAGAATTCGTTGCTTGAAGACTTCAAAAATCGTGTAATTTTTTTTAATTGAAACCTGGTCAACCAACGGTTAGAAAATTAAAATCTCGTGGATTAAACAAAGGCAAAATATCAAAAAGTTATTCCAATATGACTGGTTTAAACCCCAGAATCATGATTTTCTAATACCTTTTTGTCGAAAGTTGAAAATTTTAGTACATTTGTGCCATTCTTACAAAGCATTTTTTACTAGTGGTGATTAGGGATACCCGTGCAAAATGCTTTTTCCCTCTTGAATACCCAACTAGAAGGGGTTGTGCATCTCGTAGAATTCCATTGTCTGTTATCTCTGCGACGTCGCGGTGTTTTTGCACATCTACAATTCACCAAAAACTGTACCTCAACAAAATCCTGGTTGGGGCTCTGCGACACTAGTATTTGTGATATTTCACATCCTAAAGGACATTCCTGTCGAAACGCTGCACGAACTTCTGTTAAAAAATCACAATCCTGCCTGTATAGGTTATCTAGTCGTCGAAATCGGCTGATCCAACGATGAGGATTCCTACCCGTTTGGGTTACAGGATTATAATGTTGTAACTGGTAGCCTGGAGGTGTAGACTGTTCCAGTAATCGTCTTGCTAACGCCATTGCAGGAGCGTCTACATTTTCTGTACACGGCATGTGATCTACGGATTGTATACAATGTATACCACGTAAGGACATTGTCATTAAAACAATAATGAGAAATGCTTCTTGTTCTAGATGCATCCTGAAACAAGTACAAGGTAAAAGTAAGTAAGGTAATAAAGATAATTTCCCTGAAATGATATTCTTTATCAAAGTTAGTGCCTAAAGCTAAATCATGATTTTTCATGGGATACCTACTGTCCGAAAAGTCTAAAATTTAAATTTTTTTGAACGAAAAAGTTATTGAAAAAACGAGGCTACAACATGACTTGGTTTTTAATAAAACTTATACTCAAGGCTTATTTATCACGTCCAGCAATCAAGGCATGAAAATTCTGATTTCGTAGAATATTATTACTAAAATAAAAATTTTAAATTCGAAAATAACCCTTTTAGTAAAAACATATTTACATTTCGGAAAAATCTTAAATTCAATTATTTTTCTACAATTCCTAGAAGAAAATTCTGATTTTTTGCTTATATCACAACAAAAGTGCTTTTTTTCGAGTTGTTTATAAAAAAAATTATCGTATTAACATAAAAAATGTTAAATTATACCTACCTTATATTAAATTTAAGCTCACAGTTTGCAAGGAAATAAAGCGTCTCAAGTTTCTCGTTGATAGCAGCGCACGGCCAATACTATAAAAGATGTTTCCCACTGTTGCCGCGGTGATAGGACCTCAGCTTATATGTATACAACGAGCCGAATTAATCTACCTAGGCGCCCTCTGGAATGGTGTTATTGAACCCAAATCGTATAAAAATTTATAAAGAGCTTACAGATGACATCCAACAAAAGAATTCAAAATCCATTTATTATTGTTAGGTATGAGTCACGGCGACGAGATACACGCAAAAAAAGGTGAGGTCCGAAATCGGATCTCGCCTTGCAAAACGGACCTCAGCTTACACATAAATTGTTAAAAAAGGATCTCAGGTTCTTTGGAATATACATATATATGTTATATGCGCTCTTCACCACGTGCCGTGGTTGACCTTCAGTCTCACGAGTTATTGCGGTCATATTGCAACACCTCTAAGAATGCATTGTAATCAGTATCCTCGTTTCGCAATGTTCACGAGTCGAAGGTACTGAATCAGCACTAAATTATATATAAAAACCCATGTTTGCTTTTATAGATAGTTCATACTCATTTTAGACCGTTACTATGTCCATTTGAAATTCGATATTTAAAGTAAAATAAAAAGTAATAAATTGTTTGATGTAACGAAGAAATAAAGTTTTTTAAAAATAAGTTTTGTTAAAAAGTGATTTAACAATTTGGCGCAGTCGCTGTAGGATCTGTCAACGCTGCTAGAACACGAGGCTTTCTAACTGGTAGCGGCGGATTCCAATCCCTCAACAGAAAGAACCTGCAAACATTGAGACGCTCTCACTTGGCAAACTACGGAAGGAACACCTGGTGAAGCCCCTGGTAGTCAAGGTCAAGAACACGACGCTTCGATGCTGCTGCTAGTATTGTAAGTAAATGAATCATCTCGTTTTTGTTTAAACTGTTGATTTTCTTTTTGTGTTAAGAAACTGTTCGATTTTCTAAGTTTCCCTGTTTTACAATATTTACCGTATTTTTACCGTATATTTTCGAAAAATATTTTATTTTTAAGCAACGTACTACATTTTTGAAAGTAAAACAAAAAATATGGCTCCTCCAGCAGATTCTCAAACAACTGCTGCGGCTAGCACTAGCCAAGCGGAAATCGAGCCTTACAAACTCTCAGAAATATTTTCAATCGTTCCCGAATTCGAGGGTGACCAGATCTTTTTGGGTACATTTTTGAACGCGTGTGATCATGCCTACAACATGGCAACTACAGATCAAAAAACACTGTTAGTGATTCACATAAAAAATAAATTAAGGGGTAGAGCTGCACAGCTTATAAGCTCTAGAAATCCTAGCTCATATTTAGAAATAAAACAACTTTTAAATCTTCACTTTGGGGATTCTAGGGATCTTTCATCCCTTATACAAGATTTGCAAAGGCTTAAACAACTTTCTAACGAATCGCCACTTACTTTTTATAATCGGTTACAGGTTTTAAATGCAAAAATGCACGCATTTATACAAAAGTCTATTTTAAATCAAGATCAAAAGAAAGCGCAATCGTCTTTAATAGACACCATGGCTCTTAATGCATTATTAGTAGGGCTAGAACCTAAGTTAGGGCAACTTATTCGTGCCGGTAACCCTTCTAACCTGTTAGAAGCACAAGCGCGAATCAGGAGAGAACTCCAACTTTCTTACCTCGAATCGAGTAAAACCGAGAGACCTAACCCTCCAAGACAAAATTTGATCCCGAGAAGACCACCACCTCAGCCTCTAAAATGCTTTAATTGTGGCCGCATTGGACACACAGCCAATCAGTGCCGTAGTCAACCACCACAACGCTACACTCCGCCTCAAAATCCTAATTTCCAGAGGCCAGTGAATCCAAACCCAACCTCAAATTTTTCCCATCAAGTTAGTACGCAAAATCAACATCAGCCCAAGCCACAACAATATTCAAATAATTTACCCCAAAATCGACCCCCATTTCCAAATAGGAATCCTAACTTCCGGCCCAATCCACAACGAACTTACCACGTAAATGCCAATGACTATCCACAAGGCGAATTTTCATATTACCCCGACAAGTACTATTATGGCAACGATTTCCAAGAATATCAAGACCCCAATAATTACCAACCCTCTTATGCTAGTGACGAATATCCCATGGAACCCTTTAACCAAGAAAATTATCAGGATTTTCTTACGCCCCCTGTCCAACAACACCCACCTGGAGAGAATTATCAAGAAATCGACCCCATGATAGAAATCCAGAACCAAATCCAGACCATGAATTTGGACAACATGGATCCCGGTCTGAATTTCCCAGATCAAAAATTTCTCTAAATCCTCTTTTAACTGTAAATTCAAAAAATCTGTACTACATAAACGACGCTACAAAAAAATTTAAACTTCTAATAGATTCCGGTGCTGGAATCTCCATTTTTAAAGAAAACACTGTCAAAAATTATCGCCAAAGGTCTCCAGAAAACGTCACGATTCAAGGTATAACCGATCAAAAACTTGCTATTAAGGAATCAGCCCTCATCCCTTTTGACGAAGGCAATCCACATAAGGTTTATATTTATCACTTGGATATAGACTTTGACGGAATTTTAGGCCTAGATTTTTTAGAACGTTATGAATGCGTAATCGATATTAAATCTAAGCAACTTATTACAAATTTTAAAACTATCCCTTTATTTAAAGTTGACGATATTCGAAATAAAAATAAATTTACAGAACATGTGTCGTGCAATAAAATTTCAATAGAAGCTCGTACGGAAAGAATTTTTAAATTAAAATGCGACCTTTCCAATACCGACGCTTTACTTATCGCGCAAGAAAAAGAAAAAGTTAGACTCCCGAATGCTCTAGTCAAAATAAACGCACATGGCGAATTTTACACATCTGTTATTAATGCCAACGCGATACCAAAAGAAATTGACTTTTCGGAGTTAACGCTAGAACCGGTAGATGACACTGCCGAACCATTCTATAATCTTAACACCGTGAACAAGGAAAAAAATGAATGTCAGCATGACAGAATATCCTTTATTAAAAATCAGCTAAGAACCGAACACCTCAACGAGGAGGAAAAAGAACTAATTACCAATTTGTGTTCAGATTTTGCGGACATTTTTTATCTCGAGGGAGACGCTCTGACGTTTACCAACGAAATAAAACATTCGATAGAAACGAATGGCGCTCGTCCTGTCTTTACCAAATCCTATAGGTATCCTCAAATTCATAAAGAGGAAGTGAAAACTCAAATAAATAAAATGTTACACGAAGGTATCATCCAACCCTCCGTCTCACCGTGGTCATCGCCAGTTTGGGTGGTTCCCAAAAAACTGGATGCTTCTGGAAAGCAGAAATGGCGCGTTGTAATCGACTACCGTAAGCTAAACGAGCTGACTGTAGATGATAAATACCCCTTGCCTAACATTTCTGACCTTCTGGATCAGCTAGGAAAGTGCCAATACTTCACAACCCTAGATCTCGCCTCTGGATTCCACCAGATAGAGATTGAACCCAGAGATATTGCCAAAACAGCCTTCTCCGTTGAAAATGGCCATTATGAATTCGTCCGAATGCCTTTCGGCTTAAAGAACGCCCCGTCCACATTCCAGCGTGTCATGGACAATATCCTTCTAGGAATTCAAAATGAGCGTTGCCTAGTATACATGGACGACATAATAATTTATTCTCCAACTATCCATGAACACATTTCTCGTCTTACTGAGGTATTTAAACGCCTTCGGAAAGCAAATCTCAAAATTCAACCTGACAAATGTGAGTTTCTGAGAAAAGAAGTCGCCTATCTTGGACATCTCATCACTCAAGACGGCGTTAAGCCAAATCCCGCCAAAGTTGATTGCATTCTCAACTTTCCTGAACCAAAAAACTCCAAAAATATCCAGTCTTTCCTAGGACTAGCAGGCTACTACCGCCGATTTATCCCAAATTTTGCCAAGATTTCAAAACCTCTGACGAAGTTATTGAAAAAGGACACCCCTTTCACTTTCGACTCAGATTGTAAATCATCTTTCAATGAGTTAAAACAAGCCCTTGTTTCTAACCCCATTCTAGTCTATCCAAATTTCGAGGAACCCTTCCTGTTAACCACAGACGCAAGCGCATTTGCTATTGGTGCCGTACTTTCACAAGGCCCAGTTGGAAAAGATCTTCCCATTGCATACGCTTCCCGAACCCTGTGTAACGCGGAGACAAAATATTCGACCATAGAACGCGAATTACTTGCCATTGTTTGGGCCGTAAAACACTTCCGTCCCTATCTTTTCGGCAGAAAATTCACTCTTATTACGGACCATCGCCCGTTAACATGGTTATTTTCCATTAAAGATCCAGGAAGTCGTCTAGCAAGATGGCGTCTAAAACTGGAAGAGTACGACTATAAAATAGAGTACAAACCCGGGAAAATAAATAAAAACGCTGACGCATTCTCGCGAATAAAGATAAACTGCTTCCAACAGTGTGCAAAATTTCAGTCTAAAGTTCACGTCTCTAATGAAGACGATAAAAATAGGCCCTCCACTAGCGGTTTACAAAGAAATTCCGACAACGAAGACGAAGACAGCGAAAACGAAACAGACCTCGACAAAATCAAAGAAGAATACAATACTTTTGTCCATCTCTATAAAACAAAATCAATTATCGATTACTCAAAATTTGAGATTACTAACTCTCAACTTCTGGACAAGTCCCACAAAAACATAGTTACCTTCTTTTGGCAAAATAAAATGGAAGATCTCCATTACAAAATTATTGACGATATTTTCGAAGAACATCCCGAGTTTCTCCCCAACCAAATAAACATCCTGTCAAGCAAAACGGTCAAAGATAGGAAATACCTTATCATTCCCTTACGGTTTGACCCCAGCAACGTGGTATCTCATTTATTTTACATTTTATACAAATGCCAAAACGAATTTGATATCGCAAAAACCTACTGTGTAGAAAACAACCTAAATTTACCTATCTTAGAAATTTTTTCATTTATCTTTGACGAAAAAGAAATAAAACTTAAAATATGTCAAAACATTGTTGCAACCCCTGACCACGATCAAATACCCATAATCTTAGACCAATACCACACGGGAAAAAATAATTTACATCGCGGAATAAATGAAACTATTAAACGCGTAAAAGAAAAATACAACTGGCCCGGTCTTACTAAAGACGTAGAGAAATTTATAAAAGCATGTGAAATTTGTCAAAAAGTCAAAATTTGTCGAAAAAACCTAACCACCCCTCTCGTAATAACGGAAACACCAAAAACACCCTTCGAAAGAATTAATATCGACATATTTGAATATCCAACGCGAAATTATGCGCTTACGATCAGGGATGAATTAACTAAATTCACTCAAGCTTATCCATTAGGAGACAAAAAGGCCTCAACCGTAGTCAATACTTTATTGGTATTTTTCCAGCATTACGGTACGCCACTAAGAATCCATTGCGATCATGGCCGTGAATTTGACAATTCCCTAATGAAAGATCTCTGTGAACTTTATGACATAAAGTTAACCTTTTCTGGTGTTAACCACCCACAATCAAACGGTTCGGTAGAAAGATTTCACGCAACTCTTACCGAGATGCTAAGAGCCCATACGGCAGAAAACCCCGACGAACATCCATTCAATATTCTCCCTTACGCAGTTATTTGTTACAACAACACCAAAAATAAAACTCATGGTTTTTCACCGTACGAACTAATTTTTGGACACACGTCCAGTAGACCTCCAGAAACCCTGTATAACCAAAAAGAACTCATCTCAAAGTACATTAGAGATTTAAGTAACCGAATGGAGTACTACTATAAAATCGCGAGAATGAAAACGGAACAGCAAAAGGAAAAAGCAAAAATTAGATTCGACCGATCTGTCTCAGACAAAATTCCCGATTATAAACCCGGAGACAAAGTATACATTAAGGAATCCCAGATAAAAGATAAGGCACAAAATAAATTTAACGGTCCTTTCGAAATCTTAGAAGTTTTCAAAACATCAGCTACCGTGCAAAATCCCCAGACTCAGCAAAAATCCAAAATTAACTTTGATAGATTAAAGCCATACTACGAATAGTCTCCTTCTTTTCAGACTCTTCGGGCTGCTATCAGTCACTACATCTCAGTACACCGTAACGTCGATAAATAACACCATAGGACTCTTTTTCCATGAAGAAAGCACCATTAAAATATCAAACGATAAATGGACACTGCTTGTCTACAAAGAACTCCAGCCCATCAAAGAAGCCATTTCCAATAACGACAAAATTCTTTCTAATCTGATAAACGTCTTTCAGGCCCCCAAAATGTTAGCCTTTAAAGCCGAAATTCAAACCCATATCAGCCTCTTGAAGCAAATTGCTGACTCAGTAAACCTAAAATACAAGGAGGTTATGACGGATACGAAACATTACAATTTTCGAACAAAACGCGGCGTATTTAATGGAATAGGTACTGTTTGGAAATCAATAACCGGTAACTTAGACGCATCAGATGGCGAATATTTCAACGAGTGCATAGAAAAAGTGACTCACGACGAACGACAAATCGAAAATCTATTAAAAAATCAAATTTCGGTAACGACGTCTGTTATTAGAAACTTTAATTCAACCCTTCAGAAACTTCAAATAGACGAAGAAACCTTTAATAATGACATAGTAAAAATTCGCGAAGCTATTTTTAACATTTCTGATGTTATGGTCTTTTATGAAGGTCAGTTACAAATAGTGAACTTGTGTGAATCATTAATGGAAAGTTATGTATCCTTGGAAGACTCTCTTAACGATATACTAGATGCGATAACTTTTGCTCGTTTAAAAATTCTACATAGTTCAATTATCACCCCTAGAGATCTTGTAGCCTCTTTGCAGGAAATTTCTCGTTCCTTAGTAAAAAATAATTTACCACTACCCACGTATGGATCTAATATTGCGGAATACCTAGAAATTATACAATTAGAAGCATACCAATCAGATTCAAAAATAATTTTTGTTTTAAAAATTCCTCTAACTGATCATGAAACCTATACCTTGTACCATCTGTATCCAATCCCAATATTAGATAATCGAACAGGTCTGCATCACATTTTACCTACAACTCAAAAATATATTGCGCGTGATGATGATTCATTGCTCTATATATCGTTCCAAAATCTGGATGCAATTAGGAACCAACACCAAGATCTGCTCCGACGTGCTTCCGTATCCCATTGATAGCGATGCCATGTGTGAAGCACAACTACTCAAACACCTCAGTAAACTGCCAAAAACCTGCCAGACTTCACTCCTTTTTGCCAAAGAGTACAATGTTCAAGAACTAAGCCAAAACTACTGGTTAATCACCATTTCTGACCCTTTGCCTGTGACAATAAAATGTGAAAGTAAGAACGTTGTCACCAAGTTACTAAACACCAACTCCTTACTGAAGCTGCAACCAGGTTGTAACGCCTTTATTGGAAACACACGGGTACATGCCAAATATCCCGTTGACAAGTACAAAAATGTTACTTATCAAAATCACCCGGTAATCATACCTTATGATTGCTGTAGCCACCTACCCGAAAAACCACACATTCCCGAGCTAAAGCCACTGAAGCTTAACAAAATTGATGTAGACGATTTGAACATTGCCCAGCATAAGCTTAATCAGTACTCCGACGAATTGGACAGACTGATTAATGAACCCTTCGTGACCAAGCATCTCCATTGGTTCACAATACTCACCATCACATTAATTGCCGTCCTGGCTACCCTCTACGTCCTTTACAAATGTAGGCGCAGAAGACCCCGCAGAATTGGAATGGCCATCACCAACGACGACCATCCACAACCACCTCCAATGCCCAAATCCAGAGAACTAGTCCATCAAAAGCTACGTAATTTACTTCCAAAGAGAAGACCAAGTGCCCGCTCTTCTAGTGAAGCTTTAGAAGAAGAAGTTGAACTCCAAAATAATGAACATTGAAAAGCTGCTGCAAAGCACCATCTTTTTTTTTAAAGGGGGAGTTGTTATATGCGCTCTTCACCACGTGCCGTGGTTGACCTTCAGTCTCACGAGTTATTGCGGTCATATTGCAACACCTCTAAGAATGCATTGTAATCAGTATCCTCGTTTCGCAATGTTCACGAGTCGAAGGTACTGAATCAGCACTAAATTATATATAAAAACCCATGTTTGCTTTTATAGATAGTTCATACTCATTTTAGACCGTTACTATGTCCATTTGAAATTCGATATTTAAAGTAAAATAAAAAGTAATAAATTGTTTGATGTAACGAAGAAATAAAGTTTTTTAAAAATAAGTTTTGTGAAAAAGTGATTTAACATATATATATATATATATATATATATATATATATATATATATATATATATATATATATATATATATATATATATATATATGGTAGTGCTCGACACGTGTTTCGTGCTTATTAGCACTCATCAGTCGCACATAACCAAGTTATTAGATGGGAAACTTGGAAGTTGAAAAAACACAAAGGGTTCACAGACCAGGGACCTGCTAGCACATTTGCGGTTGTTTTTTGTCAGGAGACCCAGGGATTTCCGGGCAACACCCAACATCACCACGGAGGCTGCAATTGCACCTGCGTGAAACCTCTACCCCAAGGGATATAACAATATAAAGAAATAAAGAAATATCGACAGGACTATTTATAAAAAAGGTGAAGAAAATATTGGGGAAACTGTCTGTATGGTAGTGCTCGACACGTGTTTCGTGCTTATTAGCACTCATCAGTCGCACATAACCAAGTTATTATATGGGAAACTTGGAAGTTGAAAAAACACAAAGAGTTCACAGACCAGGGACCTGCTAGCACATTTGCGGTTGTTTTTTGTCAGGAGACCCAGGGATTTCCGGGCAACACCCAACATCACCACGGAGGCTGCAATAGCACCTGCGTGAAACCTCTACCCCAAGGGATATAACAATATAAATAAATAAAGAAATATCGACAGGACTATTTATAAAAAAAGGTGAAGAAAATATTGGGGAAACTGTCTGTATGGTAGTGCTCGACACGTGTTTCGTGCTTATTAGCACTCATCAGTCGCACATAACCAAGTTATTAGATGGGAAACTTGGAAGTTGAAAAAACACAAAGAGTTCACAGACCAGGGACCTGCTAGCACATTTGCGGTTGTTTTTTGTCAGGAGACCCAGGGATTTCCGGGCAACACCCAACATCACCACGGAGGCTGCAATAGCACCTGCGTGAAACCTCTACCCCAAGGGATATAACAATATAAAGAAATAAAGAAATATCGACAGGACTATTTATAAAAAAAGGTGAAGAAAATATTGGGGAAACTGTCTGTATGGTAGTGCTCGACACGTGTTTCGTGCTTATTAGCACTCATCAGTTGCACATAACCAAGTTATTAGATGGGAAACTTGGAAGTTGAAAAAACACAAAGAGTTCACAGACCAGGGACCTGCTAGCACATTTGCGGTTGTTTTTTGTCAGGAGACCCAGGGATTTCCGGGCAACACCCAACACCACCACGGAGGCTGCAATAGCACCTGCGCGAAACCTCTACCCCAAGGGATATAACAATATAAAGAAATAAAGAAATATCGACAGGACTATTTATAAAAAAAGGTGAAGAAAATATTGGGGAAACTGTCTGTATGGTAGTGCCCGACACGTGTTTCGTGCTTATTAGCACTCATCAGTCGCACATAACCAAGTTATTAGATGGGAAACTTGGAAGTTGAAAAAACACAAAGAGTTCACAGACCAGGGACCTGCTAGCACATTTGCGGTTGTTTTTTGTCAGGAGACCCAGGGATTTCCGGGCAACACCCAACATCACCACGGAGGCTGCAATAGCACCTGCGTGAAACCTCTACCCCAAGGGATATAACAATATAAAGAAATAAAGAAATATCGACAGGACTATTTATAAAAAAAGGTGAAGAAAATATTGGGGAAACTGTCTGTATGGTAGTGCTCGACACGTGTTTCGTGCTTATTAGCACTCATCAGTCGCACATAACCAAGTTATTAGATGGGAAACTTGGAAGTTGAAAAAACACAAAGAGTTCACCGACCAGGGACCTGCTAGCACATTTGCGGTTGTTTTTTGTCAGGAGACCCAGGGATTTCCGGGCAACACCCAACATCACCACGGAGGCTGCAATAGCACCTGCGTGAAACCTCTACCCCAAGGGATATAACAATATAAAGAAATAAAGAAATATCGACAGGACTATTTATTAAAAAAGGTGAAGAAAATATTGGGGAAACTGTCTGTATGGTAGTGCTCGACACGTGTTTCGTGCTTATTAGCACTCATCAGACGCACATAACCAAGTTATTAGATGGGAAACTTGGAAGTTGAAAAAACACAAAGAGTTCACAGACCAGGGACCTGCTAGCAAATTTGCGGTTGTTTTTTGTCAGGAGACCCAGGGATTTCCGGGCAACACCCAACATCACCACGGAGGCTGCAATAGCACCTGCGTGAAACCTCTACCCCAAGGGATATAACAATATAAAGAAATAAAGAACCAGTTCACAGACCAGGTCCCTGGTCTGTGAACTCTTTGTGTTTTTTCAACTTCCAAGTTTCCCATCTAATAACTTGGTCATGTGCGACTGATGAGTGCTAATAAGCACGAAACACGTGTCGAGCACTACCATACAGACAGTTTCCCCAATATTTTCCTCACCTTTTTTTTATAAATAGTCCTGTCGATATTTCTTTATTTCTTTATATTGTTATATCCCTTGGGGTAGAGGTTTCACGCAGGTGCTATTGCAGCCTCCGTGGTGATGTTGGGTGTTGCACGGAAATCCCTGGGTCTCCTGACAAAAAACAACCGCAAATGTGCTAGCAGGTCCCTGGTCTGTGAACTCTTTGTGTTTTTTCAACTTCCAAGTTTCCCATCTAATAACTTGGTTATGTGCGACTGATGAGTGCTAATAAGCACGAAACACGTGTCGAGCACTACCATACAGACAGTTTCCCCAATATTTTGTTCACCTTTTTTTATAAATAGTCCTGTCGATATTTCTTTATTTCTTTATATTGTTATATCCCTTGGGGTAGAGGTTTCACGCAGGTGCTATTGCAGCCTCCGTGGTGATGTTGGGTGTTGCCCGGAAATCCCTGAGTCTCCTGACAAAAAACAACCGCAAATGTGCTAGCAGGTCCCTGGTCTGTGAACTCTTTGTGTTTTTTGAACTTCCAAGTTTCCCATCTAATAACTTGGTTATGTGCGACTGATGAGTGCTAATGAGCACGAAACACGTGTCGAGCACTACCATACAGACAGTTTCCCCAATATTTTCTTCACCTTTTTTTATAAATAGGCCTGTCGATATTTCTTTATTTCTTTATATTGTTATATCCCTTGGGGTAGAGGTTTCACGCAGGTGCTATTGCAGCCTCCGTGGTGATGTTGGGTGTTGCCCGGAAATCCCTGGGTCTCCTGACAAAGAACAACCGCAAATGTGCTAGCAGGTCCCTGGTCTGTGAACTCTTTGTGTTTTTTCAACTTCCAAGTTTCCCATCTAATAACTTGGTTATGTGCGTCTGATGAGTGCTAATAAGCACGAAACACGTGTCGAGCACTACCATACAGACAGTTTCCCCAATATTTTCTTCACCTTTTTTTATAAATAGTCCTGTCGATATTTCTTTATATTGTTATATCCCTTGGGGTAGAGGTTTCACGCAGGTGCTATTGCAGCCTCCGTGGTGATGTTGGGTGTTTCCCGGAAATCCCTGGGTCTCCTGACAAAAAACAACCGCAAATGTGCTAGCAGGTCCCTGGTCTGTGAACTCTTTGTGTTTTTTCAACTTCCAAGTTTCCCATCTAATAACTTGGTTATGTGCGACTGATGAGTGCTAATAAGCACGAAACACGTGTCGAGCACTACCATACAGACAGTTTCCCCAATATTTTCTTCACCTTTTTTTATAAATAGTCCTGTCGATATTTCTTTATTTCTTTATATTGTTATATCCCTTGGGGTAGAGGTTTCACGCAGGTGCTATTGCAGCCTCCGTGGTGATGTTGGGTGTTGCCCGGAAATCCCTGGGTCTCCTGACAAAAAACAACCGCAAATGTGCTAGCAGGTCCCTGGTCTGTGAACTCTTTGTGTTTTTTCAACTTCCAAGTTTCCCATCTAATAACTTGGTTATGTGCGACTGATGAGTGCTAATAAGCACGAAACACGTGTCGAGCACTACCATACAGACAGTTTCCCCAATATTTTCTTCACCTTTTTTTATAAATAGTCCTGTCGATATTTCTTTATTTCTTTATATTGTTATATCCCTTGGGGTAGAGGTTTCACGCAGGTGCTATTGCAGCCTCCGTGGTGATGTTGGGTGTTGCCCGGAAATCCCTGGGTCTCCTGACAAAAAACAACCGCAAATGTGCTAGCAGGTCCCTGGTCTGTGAACTCTTTGTGTTTTTTCAACTTCCAAGTTGTAGCGGTTATATCTTTAACCACTATTACCCTTATTATTTCTTAATATTTTTGTAAATTTCCATGACCCATCGCATTCGCCAACTTCCAAAATATCTTTACCCGTTGCATCCAAGCAGACGAGATGTCGTCTAGTACCCATGCGTGGTACTCGTAGATCGACGTACCAGCGTTTTTCGAGACACTCCGATTTTGCTAATCGTGTGAGGAGTCATGATTTTTCTGACTGAAGTTTTTTTGCCTTTATAGTGCTATTTAATGCACCATTTATTGTAATGTGAAGTAGTGTCTGATTACTTACATACATATTATTATGTCTTTTTGCCGATTCATGATTATTCTTCCTGGGAGAGGTCCCGTTTTAATTTCTTATTCGCCATGTGCATAGTAAGACGAATCCCCTCAACCTAGAGGTAAGCCGTTAAATTTCTTTAATGATTTCGAACATTTTGGTTATTGTAAATATTATTTACAGGGTTTTAGAGAGGTGCTAGATAGGATTTTAGAGAGGCGTTAGATTGGGTGTTAGAGAGGCGCTAGAGAGGTGTCCACGTTTCACAGCACGTTTTCCTACACTTTTCTCATAAACTATCAGAGAAATAGCTGTCCATAGTAACCAGGATTGGCGGCCTAACATTTAGCCACCAACAAGTGTCTGTTTCACAGGATGCAGGGGACACTCTAGAAGCTCCCACCAGAACCTAAGGCCAGTCTATTCCATTTTTTTAATTGCGTAATTTTTTTATACTATAACTTTCGTGATATCCTCTTTATTTCTTAAATTCATTCTTTACATATATTACATATTTACCTGTGTAAGCTAGCCTTCTGATTATTTTAAAATTAAATTCACATGCGACTTTTAAATATATTTTTGTACATAAATGTACATAACATTGGGGTAATCTTTGGCCAAAGATAGGGGTTATGTATATATTACTATAACTCGGGAATTTTGGCTTCACTGCATTATATTTATTTTTATCAGAACGAAATGCATATTTTAACTATGTTATTTGGTATTTATCAACATACTTTTTTCGGTTCTTAATTTGGCATAATTGGTTAATTAAATTGATTGAAGCTAATCTCAGGTAGTCTATTTATTTATTACCAACTAGCAATCTTAGATTAAAAGAGCTTGGTTTCTCAGTTCAGAAGCTCTGAAAACTAATCATTTAAATGTAAAACTGAGTGGCGCCTTTAAAAAGCGTAAGTGTTCCTAGCCGATGACCATCTGTTCTACCGACGAAGAGCTGCCGTACGCAAGTGGGTACCTTTCTGAGGAAAACTAAGTTTTCCCTTAAAAGTACGCCACATAAAATAGCGCCCATAGGCGTGGGGCTTGAGTGCTTACGCTTTGATTTTATTTTTTGTATTTTTTCTACTGAGATTAGTTTCAAAACCCCATAACATTTTTTCTTAATTTTCAAATTTTCTTTCATGCATGTTTATCCATAAATTTTTATATTTCCCCAAAAACTGACTATTCGCAATATGTATTTTTACTGTTTCTATTTCTGTCTTTTTCTGTCTTATAAAAATACTCATACCTACACACAAACAGTGGTGTATATTACTTATCAATTATAGAGATATTAATTTTGATTAATATTTTGGCCAATTATTTATTAATAAAATTTTGTTTCCCCTAATTTTCAAATAAAATTAGATATTTGCTGAATTGATAATTGCGAACGTCGCGTCGCGTCCTTGAGTTGTTTGGCTAAACCATTTTTTCTTGCATTCCTTTAACGATACAAAAAAGCATATTTGTTGGAAATGTATACGTCTTGACGAACATTGTAGTAAAATAATATTTTATATTATTTACCGAATGAATCTTTTTTGAATAGAATAAAACATTATTTCAAAATTAAAACCAGTATTTAAGATTTATAATTAAAAAGTTTTAAGCAGTTACCGGTTATTTCAGATTTCAATTGTTACCTTAAAAAAAAATTGCTTTTGCCTGACCAAATTTTAATTTACGTACAGGTTGTCTCAAACGTGATCCTTACATAAGCAACTATACAAGTTGGCTTTAAAAATTATATACCGGTTGTCCAAATATTTTTAATTTGTTTTTTGTAGTCTTTTATAACAAATACTTGAATTATTTAATTCCTAACGTTAATTAAAAATTTTTAAGAAGTTTTTTTGGAATACTTAAATAAATTATAAAGGAAAAATTTTTAAATATGGCTGCCACAGTTGATAAATTTCAAATTAATCACCTATTAGATTATGAACTCGATTATGAACTAAATATTAGGTCTGTTTATACCGACCGTAACGTGGTAGAAAAAGGAAAAATTTTGTCTAGACTTTTAAAAAAAGAAATTCAGAGGCCTGGAAGTCAGATTTGTATGGAAGCGTTTATACCCGATTTTAGAACCGAACGAGCAGAAATAAACAAAAGTATTGCATCTATTGAAAATGTTATTTCAGATTTTGAAGGAAGTGCTACCGATAGTACTTACCTTCGCGTTAAGTCAAGACTAGCTCATTTATGCGGCCGAATAAAAAGAATCAAAATTCCGGAAGCCGATGATGGCGATGCAATTAAATTTCGTAACGAATCTTATGCAACGTGTCTTAAAGTAGAGTCAGATTTAGATGAAAAAGTTTCAGAGGAGTCGCCCTCATCAAATCCTAATTTAAATAATCTTACTCATACCTCTCCACCGATTGTTAATGTTAATCCTGTTGTCACATGTACAGCCAGTAAGCAACCAATATCTTCTTGGGGAATTAAATTTAATGGGGATACAAAAAGTGTTTTTTACTTCTTAGAAAGAGTTTCTGATCTTGCTCAGGCTCGCGATGTTTCAGAAAATGAATTAATTAACTCAGCTGTTGAATTTTTTGTTGGTGATGCGTTCATATGGTACCGTAGCATTACATCTAGTATTACAGATTGGCCTTCTTTAGTATCTCGTTTAAAGAAAGATTTTTTACCTCCTTATGCAGACGACGATGTCTGGGAACAAATAAGGCAGAGAAAACAGAAGAGAAATGAATCAGTAACTATTTTCATGGCTCATTTAGAAAACTTATTTTGTCGCTTATCTACGTCTCCAGCGGAGGTCACTAAGGTGAAATACATTCGAAAAAATTTATTACCTGAATATATCAATCAACTTGCCTTACATTCTATTGATACTGTCAATGAATTATCTATTTTGTGTAAAAGATTGGAAGAAGCTTCCAAGACTACTTCTAAAAAACTACCTCAATTATTTTATTTATCGGATTCGGATCAACAAAGTGGTTCACGACAACGTGACACTCGAAGTAACTATAAAAATTTTAATAAAAAATCTTCTCGTTTTGATAACCAAAATACCTCTAATGCTGATAGGAATTTTAAGAAATCAGAAAATGTAGATAAATCTTGTAACCAAAATACCTCTAATGCTGATAAGAATTTTAAGAAATCCCAATCTATATCTAAAAATAAAATTATTTGTTTCAATTGTCGGATACCTAATCATACCTATAATTCGTGTACGGAAAAAAGAAAAATATTTTGTTATCGCTGCGGCGAGCCCAATGTAAAGACTAATTCTTGTAAAAATTGTTCAAAAAACTAAATAGGCCATCAAGCACTGCCCGTGGTCGGTACTTTGATGGAAAGTTAACCACAAAGTCCTATTTTGATAAATCTGATTGGAACAAATGGCTTATATATGTCTCTAATTTTCTAAAAACACCTAAAACAAGTAACGAAATACTACCTTTATTTATTAACAAAGTTAATGATAGCAGACCTTATACCTCAGTTCGTCTTTATGATCAAGTTATCACAGTTTTATTAGATTCTGGAGCTAACTCTTCTATTGTTGGATCAAGTGGAATAAAAATCTTGAAAAAATTAAAAATTAAGATTCATTCAGTAATAGATTCTAATGTTTGCACAGCAGACGGTACACAGCAAAAAGTTGTTGGTGTCTCTGATTTGCCTATTTTTATTAATGATTGTTGTAAAATAATCAAAGTTTTAATTGTACCTTCTGTAACGCATGCATTTATTTTTGGGATTGATTTTGCAAAACAGTTTAATTTAGTAATGGACTTCAAAAATAATAGTTGGTTTATTCATAGTAATGAAATAGAAATAAGTACTACTTCTACAATAACAAATAAATTTTGTATTCCTAAACTTTGCACTGTAGATGATTTATCTCCTACTCAAAAAATAGAAGCTCAAAAAGTTTTAGATTCCTTTAAAGAAATTGATAGTAACGATAAGTTAGGGAGAACAAATAAAATTAAACTAAATATAGATACCGGTGATAACCCCCCTTTTAAAAAGAAACCTTATCTACTTTCTCCCTACATGCAAGAAATTCTAAACAAAGAGTTAGACTCTATGATTAAATTAGGTGTAGTTGAAGAATCTCAAAGTCCTTGGAGTTCTCCAACCTTATTAGTTAAAAAACCAAACGGTGAATATAGATTTTGCTTCGATGGACGTTTTTTGAATAATTTGACTAAACATGATAGTTTTCATTTGGCTCACGTAGATCGTATCTTAAATAACTTGCGTAATGCCAAGTTTATTTCCTCTATAGATTTGCGAAAAGCATTTTGGCAAATTCCTTTGGATAACGCATCTAAAGAAAAAACTGCTTTTTCTATAATTGGTCGCGGACACTTTCAATTTAGGGTAGTTCCTTTTGGCTTGTGCAATGCTGCGCAAACTCAACAAAGGGTGGTAGATTCAATTTTTGGACCTAAGTACGAACCGTATATATTCTCTTATCTAGACGATATTTTACTTTGCTCTCCTACTTGGGAACACCATATTGAGTTACTGACAACTGCAAAAAATTTACTAAAGGATGCAGGCCTTACTATTAACCTTGAAAAATGTCAATTTTTTAAGACATCTTTAAAGTACCTAGGTTTTATTGTTGGAAATAATTCTTTAGCTACTGACCCTTGTAAGGTTGATTGTATGTTGAATTATCCACGTCCCCGCACTTCGACTGAAGTTAAGCGTTTCATAGGAATGTGTTCATGGTATCGCAGGTTTATCAAAGATTTCTCGTCCCTTGTAAGTCCCTTAAATTCACTTCTTAAAGGCAAAAAGAAAAAAGAAGTTATCAGTTGGAACGACGAAGCTGAAGCCGCGTTTTTGTGTATCAAGCAAAAATTAGTAAGTGCACCTATTCTAGCTCAACCAGATTTCAGTCAAAAATTCTATGTTCAGTCAGACGCTTCCGATGTTGGTATTGGAGGAATGTTGACTCAGTTTATAGACGGAGAAGAAAAAGTCATAGCTTATGCAAGCCGTTCCTTGTCTAGAGCAGAAAGAAATTATTCGGTGACTGAACGGGAATGTTTGGCAGTTATATTCTGCATAGAAAAATTTAGACCTTGGGTAGAAGGTACGCGTTTTACCGTAATCACCGATCATTTCAGTTTACTTTGGCTTAATAATCTTAAAACTCCCTCTGGTAAACTTAGTCGCTGGTTGCTTAGATTAAGGCAGCACACTTTTGATTTACAGCATAGAAAAGGCTCGATGCACATTGTTCCAGATGCCTTAAGTCGTATACCTTATTCTCTCCCAGATAATATGGACATGGACAGTCCATCTACCTCACAAACACTGCCTTTACAAGTATCTTCCTTATGTGTTGATTTCTCATCTCTTGATCCCTGGTATATCTCTCTTCGTGACAATATTCGTAAAAGTCCTGAAAAGTATCCTCAATGGCGGATTGAAGGTGATTTAGTCCAAAAATTTATTCCTTGTCGTTCCTCTTATTCTTTTAATAAACAGGAATGGAAACTTTTGATTCCAAAACCTCACAGGGATAAGGTCATCGAAAATTGTCATAATCCTCCAACCAGTGGACATTTTGGTTTTCGGAAGACTTTGTTTCGTGTTCAAGAATTGTACTATTGGCCTCAGATGAGGTCACAAATTTTAAAGTTTATTCGTAAATGTTTGGTGTGCGGTGCGCAGAAACATTCAAACTTACCTAAGATTGGTACCATGGGGAAGGAAAAAATTGTTGACTTACCTGGTCAGATTATTTCTTTAGATTTTATTGGTCCCTTTCCACGCTCAAAAAGAGGCAATAAATGGTTGCTAGTAGCTGCTGATTGGTTTTCGAAATACACTTTTACTTTTCCTCTTAAACATTCTAAGTCTAATCTTATTGTAGATCTCTTAGAAAATCAGATTTTTCTTATATTTGGTGTGCCTCAGATCCTTATCTGTGACAACGCAACCAATTTATCAAGTCATAACCTTAAAAATCTATGTGAAAAATATCACGTCAAACAGTGGTTTACTCCGTTTTACTCACCACAATGCAATTTTGTGGAAAGAAACAACAAAACTATAACTACTGCTATCAGATGTTACGTGGATAAACATGAAGATTGGGATCTACATATTGATGAAATTAGGCAGGCTATTAATACTGCAGTTCACGAAGTAACTGGTTTTCCTCCTTCATATTTAATGTTTGGGCGACATGTTCCTTTATCTGGTGATTATTATGATCATCCTCCCCAAGACCAATCTTCCGAAATATTGCCTGGTGATAGGAATACCTACGCCGAAAATTTAACTGAGTTTCGTAATCTGTTCGCAGAAATACGCCAGAAACTGCATTCTGCATTTGAAAGGAATTCTAAGTCCTATAATCTCCGGAAACGGGATGTCTGTTTTAATGTAGGTGAAAAAGTATGGCGTCCGAACAAGATGTTGTCTAATGCTGCGAACAAATTTGCTGCAAAACTTAGTCCTAAACATATCTTATCTCTTGTCTCTAAAAAATTATCTCCCTTGGTCTATGAATTAAAAAACCTAGATGGTTCTAAAGTAGGCAAGTGGCACGTTAAAGATTTATTGCCTTACCGTGGACATTCTGAGGATATAGAAGATACCCAAACATCTCTTTCCTCATAAGTTCTTACCTTTATTTTGGTCAAAATTACCGTGCCTTATCTTCAATTTACTTACCTTATCTTTTTTCTTTTGCGTTTTGGCTTAGGTATTTGCCTAGGGCAAAACTCCGCTAAGCATACCTTAGCGTAACTCACCTCGCCTTGGCGTGGTTCAGTGTCAAAATTTTGTGCAAGTGTAATGGGCTGATGCACGCGGGCACCTTGCCGCACTTCAGTTTCATTAGACCCTGCTTGACACTTAAAAATTATCGGTACTATTTTTCTAGTAATTAACGTAAATAGTTTGGTTTATATACCGTGAGAAATTTTAAATACTAAATCATTTTAGGTTATTTCAGTTTCTTATAACCGATGGTTTTTCTACTATAAGTGATGTTTCTAATTTCTTATAGGCTGTAAATAGATTTAGTTGTAAATATATTGAATTAGCTGATATGAAATTATTAGTGAGTATTAGTAGTAATAGTGCTATCCAAATAGTTGTCAGATGTTAGCGGACTTACCAATTTAGTGACCTTACCTGATTTGTGACCTACCGATAGTGACGTACCGACTGTAATCTCCCCTGGGGGCGAGTGATACGCGAGAGTTATCAATACTAAAATTTTGACAACACTATTTTGTGCACTGCAGTTTTTGTATATTTTTTCGTAAGTTCTAAGGTTACTTATATTTTTTATTGTTAGATTATCGTAAACTGTTAATATTTACCTCACATATCATATTATGGCATATGAATGTTAAAAAATGTAAAGTCTACTTTGTAGTCTTTAATTTTTTTCTTTTGGAGAGGGGCAGTGTAGCGGTTAAATCTTTAACCACTATTACCCTTATTATTTCTTAATATTTTTGTAAATTCCCATGATCCATCGCATTCGCCAACTTCCAAAATATCTTTACCCGTTGCATCCAAGCAGACGAGATGTCGTCTAGTACCCATGCGTGGTACTCGTAGATCGACGTACCAGCGTTTTTCGAGACACTCCGATTTTGCTAATCGTGTGAGGAGTCATGATTTTTCTGACTGAAGTTTTTTTGCCTTTATAGTGCTATTTTATGCACCAATTATTGTAATGTGAAGTAGTGTCTGATTACTTACATACATATTATTATATCTTTTTGCCGATTCATGATTATTCTTCCTGGGAGAGGTCCCGTTTTAATTTCTTATTCGCCATGTGCATAGTAAGACGAATCCCCTCAACCTAGAGGTAAGCCGTTAAATTTCTTTAATGATTTCGAACATTTTGGTTATTGTAAATATTATTTACAGGGTTTTAGAGAGGTGCTAGATAGGATTTTAGAGAGGCGTTAGATAGGGTGTTAGAGAGGCGCTAGAGAGGTGTCCACGTTTCACAGCACGTTTTCCTACACTTTTCTCATAAACTATCAGAGAAATAGCTGTCCATAGTAACCAGGATTGGCGGCCTAACATTTAGCCACCAACAAGTGTCTGTTTCACAGGATGCAGGGGACACTCTAGAAGCTCCCACCAGAACCTAAGGCCAGTCTATTCCATTTTTTTAATTGCGTAATTTTTTTATACTATAACTTTCGTGATATCCTCTTTATTTCTTAAATTCATTCTTTACATATATTACATATTTACCTGTGTAAGCTAGCCTTCTGATTATTTTAAAATTAAATTCACATGCGACTTTTAAATATATTTTTGTACATAAATGTACATAACATTGGGGTAATCTTTGGCCAAAGATAGGGGTTATGTATATATTACTATAACTCGGGAATTTTGGCTTCACTGCATTATATTTATTTTTATCAGAACGAAATGCATATTTTAACTATGTTATTTGGTATTTATCAACATACTTTTTTCGGTTCTTAATTTGGCATAATTGGTTAATTAAATTGATTGAAGCTAATCTCAGGTAGTCTATTTATTTATTACCAACTAGCAATCTTAGATTAAAAGAGCTTGGTTTCTCAGTTCAGAAGCTCTGAAAACTAATCATTTAAATGTAAAACTGAGTGGCGCCTTTAAAAAGCGTAAGTGTTCCTAGCCGATGACCTTCTGTTCTACCGACGAAGAGCTGCCGTACGCAAGTGGGTACCTTTCTGAGGAAAACTAAGTTTTCCCTTAAAAGTACGCCACAAAGTTTCCCATCTAATAACTTGGTTATGTGCGTCTGATGAGTGCTAATAAGCACGAAACACGTGTCGAGCACTACCATACAGACAGTTTCCCCAATATTTTCTTCACCTTTTTTTATAAATAGTCCTGTCGATATTTCTTTATTTCTTTATATTGTTATATCCCTTGGGGTAGAGGTTTCACGCAGGTGCTATTGCAGCATCCGTGGTGATGTTGGGTGTTGCCCGGAAATCCCTGGGTCTCCTGACAAAAAACAACCGCAAATGTGCTAGCAGGTCCCTGGTCTGTGAACTCTTTGTGTTTTTTCAACTTCCAAGTTTCCCATCTAATAACTTGGTTATGTGCGACTGATGAGTGCTAATAAGCACGAAACACGTGTCGAGCACTACCATACAGACAGTTTCCCCAATATTTTCTTCACCTTTTTTTATAAATAGTCCTGTCGATATTTCTTTATTTCTTTATATTGTTATATCCCTTGGGGTAGAGGTTTCACGCAGGTGCTATTGCAGCCTCCGTGGTGATGTTGGGTGTTGCCCGGAAATCCCTGGGTCTCCTGACAAAAAACAACCGCAAATGTGCTAGCAGGTCCCTGGTCTGTGAACTCTTTGTGTTTTTTCAACTTCCAAGTTTCCCATCTAATAACTTGGTTATGTGCGACTGATGAGTGCTAATAAGCACGAAACACGTGTCGAGCACTACCATACAGACAGTTTCCCCAATATTTTCTTCACCTTTTTTTATAAATAGTCCTGTCGATATTTCTTTATTTCTTTATATTGTTATATCCCTGGGGGTAGAGGTTTCACGCAGGTGCTATTGCAGCCTCCGTGGTGATGTTGGGTGTTGCCCGGAAATCCCTGGGTCTCCTGACAAAAAACAACCGCAAATGTGCTAGCAGGTCCCTGGTCTGTGAACTCTTTGTGTTTTTTCAACTTCCAAGTTTCCCATCTAATAACTTGGTTATGTGCGTCTGATGAGTGCTAATAAGCACGAAACACGTGTCGAGCACTACCATACAGACAGTTTCCCCAATATTTTCTTCACCTTTTTTTATAAATAGTCCTGTCGATATTTCTTTATTTCTTTATATTGTTATATCCCTTAGGGTAGAGGTTTCACGCAGGTGCTATTGCAGCCTCCGTGGTGATGTTGGGTGTTGCCCGGAAATCCCTGGGTCTCCTGACAAAAAACAACCGCAAATGTGCTAGCAGGTCCCTGGTCTGTGAACTCTGTGTTTTTTCAACTTCCAAGTTTCCCATCTAATAACTTGGTTATGTGCGACTGATGAGTGCTAATAAGCACGAAACACGTGTCGAGCACTACCATACAGACAGTTTCCCCAATATTTTGTTCACCTTTTTTTATAAATAGTCCTGTCGATATTTCTTTATTTCTTTATATTGTTATATCCCTTGGGGTAGAGGTTTCACGCAAGTGCTATTGCAGCCTCCGTGGTGATGTTGGGTGTTGCCCGGAAATCCCTGGGTCTCCTGACAAAAAACAACCGCAAATGTGCTAGCAGGTCCCTGGTCTGTGAACTCTTTGTGTTTTTTCAACTTCCAAGTTTCCCATCTAATAACTTGGTTATGTGCGACTGATGAGTGCTAATAAGCACGAAACACGTGTCGAGCACTACCATACAGACAGTTTCCCCAATATTTTCTTCACCTTTTTTTATAAATAGTCCTGTCGATATTTCTTTATTTCTTTATATTGTTATATATATCCCTTGGGGTAGAGGTTTCACGCAGGTGCTATTGCAGCCTCCGTGGTGATGTTGGGTGTTGCCCGGAAATCCCTGGGTCTCCTGACAAAAAACAACCGCAAATGTGCTAGCAGGTCCCTGGTCTGTGAACTCTTTGTGTTTTTTCAACTTCCAAGTTTCCCATCTAATAACTTGGTTATGTGCGACTGATGAGTGCTAATAAGCACGAAACACGTGTCGAGCACTACCATACAGACAGTTTCCCCAATATTTTCTTCACCTTTTTTTATAAATAGTCCTGTCGATATTTCTTAATTTCTTTATATTGTTATATCCCTTGGGGTAGAGGTTTCACGCAGGTGCTATTGCAGCCTCCGTGGTGATGTTGGGTGTTGCCCGGAAATCCCTGGGTCTCCTGACAAAAAAGAAACCGCAAATGTGCTAGCAGGTCCCTGGTCTGTGAACTCTTTGTGTTTTTTCAACTTCCAAGTTTCCCATCTAATAACTTGGTTATGTGCGACTGATGAGTGCTAATAAGCACGAAACACGTGTCGAGCACTACCATACAGACAGTTTCCCCAATATTTTCTTCACCTTTTTTTATAAATAGTCCTGTCGATATTTCTTTATTTCTTTATATTGTTATATCCCTTGGGGTAGAGGTTTCACGCAGGTGCTATTGCAGCCTCCGTGGTGATGTTGGGTGTTGCCCGGAAATCCCTGGGTCTCCTGACAAAAAACAACCGCAAATGTGCTAGCAGGTCCCTGGTCTGTGAACTCTTTGTGTTTTTTTAACTTCCAAGTTTCCCATCTAATAACTTGGTTATGTGCGTCTGATGAGTGCTAATAAGCACGAAACACGTGTCGAGCACTACCATACAGACAGTTTCCCCAATATTTTCTTCACCTTTTTTTATAAATAGTCCTGTCGATATTTCTTTATTTCTTTATATTGTTATATCCCTTGGGGTAGAGGTTTCACGCAGGTGCTATTGCAGCCTCCGTGGTGATGTTGGGTGTTGCCCGGAAATCCCTGGGTCTCCTGACAAAAAACAACCGCAAATGTGCTAGCAGGTCCCTGGTCTGTGAACTCTTTGTGTTTTTTCAACTTCCAAGTTTCCCATCTAATAACTTGGTTATGTGCGACTGATGAGTGCTAATAAGCACGAAACACGTGTCGAGCACTACCATACAGACAGTTTCCCCAATATTTTCTTCACCTTTTTTTATAAATAGTCCTGTCGATATTTCTTAATTTCTTTATATTGTTATATCCCTTGGGGTAGAGGTTTCACGCAGGTGCTATTGCAGCCTCCGTGGTGATGTTGGGTGTTGCCCGGAAATCCCTGGGTCTCCTGACAAAAAACAACCGCAAATGTGCTAGCAGGTCCCTGGTCTGTGAACTCTTTGTGTTTTTTCAACTTCCAAGTTTCCCATCTAATAACTTGGTTATGTGCGACTGATGAGTGCTAATAAGCACGAAACACGTGTCGAGCACTACCATACAGACAGTTTCCCCAATATTTTCTTCACCTTTTTTTATAAATAGTCCTGTCGATATTTCTTTATTTCTTTATATTGTTATATCCCTTGGGGTAGAGGTTTCACGCAGGTGCTATTGCAGCCTCCGTGGTGATGTTGGGTGTTGCCCGGAAATCCCTGGGTCTCCTGACAAAAAACAACCGCAAATGTGCTAGTAGGTCCCTGGTCTGTGAACTCTTTGTGTTTTTTCAACTTCCAAGTTTCCCATCTAATAACTTGGTTATGTGCGACTGATGAGTGCTAATAAGCACGAAACACGTGTCGAGCACTACCATACAGACAGTTTCCCCAATATTTTCTTCACCTTTTTTTATAAATAGTCCTGTCCTGTTGCCCGGAAATCCCTGGGTCTCCTGACAAAAAACAACCGCAAATGTGCTAGCAGGTCCCTGGTCTGTGAACTCTTTGTGTTTTTTCAACTTCCAAGTTTCCCATCTAATAACTTGGTTATGTGCGACTGATGAGTGCTAATAAGCACGAAACACGTGTCGAGCACAATACAGACAGTTTCCCCAATATTTTCTTCACCTTTTTTTTATAAATAGTCCTGTCGATATTTCTTTATTTCTTTATATATATATATATATATATATATATATATATATATATATATATATATATATATATATATATGTATATTCCAAAGAACCTGAGATCCTTTTTTAACAATTTATGTGTAAGCTGAGGTCCGTTTTGCAAGGCGAGATCCGATTTCGGACCTCACCTTTTTTTGCGTGTATCTCGTCGCCGTGACATATATATATATATATATATATATATATATATATATATATATATATATATATATATATATATATATACATGTTTTTATGTCAAGTTGAGATCCGATCATATTTTGGACTACCCGAGATCCACCTGAACAAATAAAGGTATTTAAAAAAATCTGTTGTAAAAGTCAATAATTGTGTGTTTTAATTTATGGTACCACCACAGGGGTAGGTCATTTTCAAATTTTTATATACACACAGTATAATGTGAAGTAGAGATCCCTTACAATACTTGTAATAGGCGAGATCCGACCTTGTAAATTAGGAAATATATGCGTAACGTGAGATCCAACCATGTTGCCAATTTTACTGCTACGATTTTATTGCATTTTACAGTGCTCTAAACATATGAAAGATGATGATTGAAGACAACTGCCCTTATCATGTATTTATTTTACATATCGTTTTCTAAATGTCCGCGGTATTCTGACACAATAATAAAATCGTACAAAGTATCTGTAAAATTTTCAAGTGAACCGGAGGTATTTGACTTAAGAACAGCAAGGAAAGTTCTGAGTAAAATACTTCCCATATTAATACAAAATTAATAACCTATTGGGGGCCTTTCTTATTTTTTAAGATTAGTATAATGGTTTTGTATAACATTTGTGAATATCTCTATTAGTATCCATAAAAAGACAAATTTATTATAATGGTGTTAGGATTTAGTACACCGTATCTTATACAATATTTTCGATCATGCTGCAGTTGGGTAGGGTAGATGGGTTTTATTTTAATTTTTACACGCATCCCGTCATATTAAGAATTTTATTTTCTTTACGTTCCATGCATTGACTATTTTTTTATCTTTTGCTGAGTATGCAATATCATGGGCATGGGAAACCTTGAAATACTCAGATTACACGATCCCTCTAGGGATCAATATTTTTAGTCTCCTTGTATACTAAGTCTACTTGCCAACAATATAAAGTCACATTTGCTTGAAAATAAATACTTATTTTTTTATTGGTCCTATATCGGCAATTTTTGTTTAAAATTTTTTTTACATTGCCATGCCATGACACTATAAATTAATTAAATCATATTCATTTGCCTTTCTTTAATTTGACGCGTAAATAATGGTGATCTAAAACCTTAATAAAGGTTCTTTTCGAGGCACCCTGTATAATACGTTAAAAGTCTTTTATGCCAAAGTTATTATTTTTAAAAGCAAAGCTTTTTATGCAGAGTAATTTCCCCCCAACAAATGGTAATAAAAAAGTTTTCCATTTGGCAAGCAGATTCACAGACACGCTCTATATTGTTTACATTTTTTTGTAGACTTATTTTAGTTAAATTATTTTTTTTTCAGGAAATATACATAAAATACTAAACAAAGAGCAATTATTATTTTATTTACTTTTCTTTAAAATTTTCCTTAGATTTACATATATAGCATACATACTATGTACAATAACTGTAAATACGGGGTTGGCCAATGAAAACGAAACGGACTGAATATCTGATTCCATGTTTATTTTTACAAAAATCGCTCGTACACGTACTTAATTAGATTTGTCAAGGGGGAGGTTTTTTTGTTACCATTATCAATCATTATCAATACTGCAACTTCAACCCCTTAGAAAGGGTGGGACCAACCCTTAAAATTTAAAAGGAAATAGGGGTCTTGCAATACATCATTTTAAAAGTCTCACTAAGTACTTTATGATTCTAAAATATTACGATATTATTCGTCCCGAGAACAAAATGGAGGCTTGTTTAAACAAATATTTTAAAATACGATGTACAATGTTTAATTGGCGGTTTAAAAATACGCTTCTGATGATAGCAAGAGGTTATTATTTAGCTCTCCCCAGCCCCCACTAATTGAAATAAAATTTGAATTGTGTTAAAAATCAGATCTAAAATTATTGAAATGACATTGAGTGTGTTAGTGGGGGTGGGGAAGGGCTAAATAATTTTTTTTAACCTCTTACTATCATTAGAAACGTATTTTCAAACTGCTAATTAAAAACTTCAGCAATACCCATTACAGAAATATTCAACAAGCCGCCATTTTGTTCTGAGGGCGAATAATGACGTAATATTCTAGGATCATAAAGTACTTAATGAGACCTTTAAAATGATGTATCGCAAGACTCCTCTTTCCATTAAAATTTTAAGGGTTGGTCCCACCCTCCCTAGGGGGTTGAAGTTACAAGCCAAGCCCCACCAATATCATATCGGAAACCACAAAAGATTTAAATTGGGTTAAACTAATATAAAGTTACGCATTTAGGAGTCCAACTATATGGCACCAAACAAGTAAGAAAATTTTAATTAGCATTGGAATGAAAAATATAAATTTGCCCAAATTGATTGATTGATTTTATCGCCTACATACCCTTCAGGCATACAAATTCAGGTTTTTGTCGATATCTTTGTACTAAAGGAAAAATTTTAAATTTCTCTCGCATTAATCTGGCTGCTAGTTGACCATCTTTACAGATAAAAAAAAACATTTTTTCTAAACAATAAAGAAAAATGATGGGAATTTCAAAACTTTTCCACAATAAAGGTCTAGCAGCCGCAGATATTGATGGAAGAATAATTTAAAATTTTTATACTAGTACAAAGATATCGGCAAAAAACTGAATTTCTATGCCCCGAGGGTATGTAGGGGATGGAACCGGCTTAACATTAGGAATGTCCCAAAAATACGTATTCTGAAAAAACTAGCCCATTTTTATATTGCATGTGCGATGACAACTAATTCTTGTTTAATGAGTAGCTAACTCAATTTGTAAGCCTTTTCTTGTAAAATTTTAATTACATGGGCGGCTTAGACAGAAAACGTAATTTTTAAGTGTGCATACCTTTATTTGCAGAGTAGTTCAAATAAAGGACTAGGTATCACAATAAACTTAGATGAAATTTTTACGAATAACTAATTTATGCATTCACGACAACAGCAGCTATTTTGAGCTACTCATGAAACGAAAATTTTTAGTCATCGCGTATGCATTAAAAAATGTGGATTAATATTTACAGAAAACGTCAATTTTGGGACAAACTTGTAAGATTTTAGATTATACCATTCTGTATATTACCAAAAAATAGAAAACTAACAGTACTAAAAGACCTAAAAAGTATCAAAAATAAAAAATTTTGGCGGCCACACGTACGGTTACGATCGTCGCATCTGACTATATTTCCAGCTTAGTCTCTATCTGGGGTAAAGTGATGTTGGATCCAACCATTAATGATATATAACCATTGTTGATATAATATAAAACATAAGATTTAAGCAGCTTGAACGCGCTGTATAAGATCCAATAGAAATCGGTAGTAGATATCACGTGCACAAGCTGTACAGTCAACTCGCTCCGCCAACGTTGCCGTTATTGACGGATCTCGCCTTAACTAGGATACACAACACTAGATGCAGACGATCAGAGCGCCCTCTGAAAGTTTGTTTTCGAACCCAAATTGTATGTAATATGAAAAAAAAGGTGTAAAATGAGATCCAAACAAAAATTTGTAGAAATTCGTTAGAGGCAGTATCGAACCAAATGCCGCTCATATCCACGCAAAACAAGGCGAGGTCCAAATCCGGATCTCTCATTGCAAAACAGATCTCGGGATGTCTACTATTTCACTGAAATGGATCTCACCTTAATCAGGAAATGTGTATATATATATATATATATGTATATATACAGGGTGTTATGAAATTCACTGCATATATTGGAATGGGTGACTCCTGGGGTCGTCTACAGACATACCCAATACTTTTTTTGTCTTAAATCGAACATTTTAAAAATTTTAAAAAATACCCTAAAACCCGTCGATGTTCGACGCACCTGTCTCAGCTAGCACATGGTCCGTCATAGCGCTTGACAGAAAATTACGCGGGAAAAACTTAAAACAATTGAATTTTTTGTAACGTTGCCAAGACATATTATAAATCTTTAAGAATCATTTATTTTCTGTTATTAACCGTAATTTAAGACAAAGGTAAAACAAATTTAAACCTTTTCCTAAGAAAAAATAAAAAAAAAATAGTAAAAAGGCACTGCGAAATCAATCCTTTGTCAGTAGCCTTAGTTTTAACTAATAATTATGACACCCTATATTATTTTATTAATGATTATAAGCGTTATTCCTACTAGCTTAAACTTTCTGCCAAGGAAAAGTTAAAAATCAAAACGAAAATACTAATTGAGCACAACTACATAGTACTTACTTTAAAAGTATAACCAGATCCGCTAAATTAGTTTTGCACCCGCAAACGTTACCATACGTAAATATTATTGCTGTTTTAAATTAAATTTAGTTTTCAACCCTATTACGCTACTCACTAAGCACAAACTAGATAAAACTGATCAAAATATTGGTTAACAACGGATCGACGAAGACCATTTTCTAGGTAGTGAAAAGAAATTACATTATTTAAAACTTTAAACGAAAAAAAAAATTGCAAACATTCATTGTATGGTTTTATGCAGCTGAAAACCTTAAATATGGCGCACGCCTCCTGATGATATCAAGAAATGATTCTCTGTCCATCTTTCTTCATCATGGTTCATGTATCGTGTCTCTTTGTCACTTCCTGTGTTAGCGTGTTGATGCGGTAGCTGGAGCTGATTTGGCGCGAAAATTTAAAATAGAACGCATGTTTGTATTAATTGCCTTTGAAAAGGAAAATATTCGCGGAAACAATCCTGAGCAAGTTCCGAACATCATCCGAATCTATTCAGAATAAATAAAATGCGCAAGTCACATTCCGAATGAGTTCGTAATTTCTGATATCCGCGACGCCCTTCGGATTCTTAAGGCGTTTTTTGGCGCTTCAAAACCATCAAAACCAAAACCATGGCTCTCTTTGTTTATCCAACGTAATTAAACGTAAACAAACAAAGATAGTGCCACAAAAATCAAAACCATATTGTTATCCTTATTTGTACAATGCAGTCAAATGTAAATAAATAATGACAACAATGGTAAACCCTTGGGTTTGGTTTGGATGGTTTTGAATCGCCAAAAAACGTCTATAAACACCTTTGTTGACAGTCGACGTCGACAGGACCTAACCACCAATTCTCAGCCGGTTTGTTTGCATTTTGTAATGAAATATTTGTTGATTTTTTTGGTAAATAATATAAAGTTTTTGATTGATTAATATGACTGAAGAAGGTAAGTTTTCATTAATTTATATTATTAGTTACAATCACAAAGTAGATAACACATTTGATGTAAATACAGTACTTAGTGTAGTGAAGAATTAGTTTAGTTTTAGGTCATTAAGGTGAAAATTTCCGTTAGTCAAATTTAGTGGTGCATTAATTGTTTTATTTTTATATCATTTAATATACCTTTATTACTTGTCTTTTTATTAAAAAAATAGTCAAATAGATGAGCTTTTTAGTGAACCCAACCTAATACTAGAAATGTTTTTCAGACTTATCCGAATTTCTGCAACTTCCGTCCACTTCACAAGTTTCAGATGACACAGAAAACTACAAATGGAACCACAATACAACACTTAGGTTTTTAGACCTTTACAAACAGTATAGAAAATAAGTAGGATCACTCAGAATCAGAATTAAAACCCTGAAAAAGCTGTTTGAAGAAATTGCAAAGGAATTAAGATATAAAACAAAACAAATAATTTCATCTGCAAACTGTGAAAATCGCTGGAAGCACCTGAAGAGAACCTACAAGAAGTATATAGACAACAATAAGAAAACTGGCCGAGGAAGAAAAGACTTTCAATATGCAGAAGTAATGGAATAAATTTTAGGTAATAAAAGAAACAATTAATGTAGGTCTTGCTGAAAATGAAAATTCACATTACCAAATACTGTCACCCGAGACTGAAGCAGAGACAGAAGATTCAACTACGCCTCATAAAGAACATGTTGATAAAACTTTGTCAGTAGTAGCAACAGCACGAACAACACCTAAACGTGTATTGAAAAATGTGTACAGAAATAAGAAGTTGCGGGGTGATATACTCAAAGATAATAAGAAATGACAGACAAGAATTCTACAAAAAACATTTACAAATAGAAGAAATAAAGTTGGAAGAAAAAAGAAGAAAGAACGGTATCCTAGAAGAGAGAGAAATATATTACTAAGAGAGTATATTAAAAATCAGTTAGTTTTACCTTTTGCAGGCCCTGAGGATCTTTAAATATTGTGCTTATTTCAGTTTAGTTATTACAGTTAGTACATTTTTGGGAAATTAAGAGTTATTTTAAAAAAACTGTTTTCTTTACTATTATAATGATGTTTGAAACTTAACCATAGTAATGTCCTAACTACTGTTAAGTTTGAAACAAAAAGTTCCCTTTTTGTTTTTTGTGTCTTTAGATATTTAGGTAGAGTAGAAATCATTTCACAAAAGGTCTCGAAAGTGAGATGGCTTTAGTTAGCTAGTTTATTTACTTAATATATAAAATCCACACTACAGTGTTGCCCATGAGGCATATGTTGTGTTATACAAAATAAAATAAACTAAATACCATTAAATGACTTAAAATGATGAATACATAAAAATACTTAATTAAAATTTGTAATTTACAAAAACGCACATACAGTGCACACTTGCAGTAAAAAGGACACACAAGATAGGGTAAAAGGCAGGGTGCTTAAGTCTCCCAGTCTCCCCCATTTAAAAATTCATTTAGGGAAGAAAAAGCCCTTTCCAGCAAAAAATGTTTAGTTTATTTTTCATTATTTTGAAGAATTTCTTACAGGGGGATTTTATTCCATGTTTGAAGAGTAGCATGCTTGAAACGTTGTATGAAAAGTTGGCGCTATTGGTTTTTCGATTGTGTTTTTGTTCTAGTGTTATAATTATGTTAATTTTTAGGCTCTCAAAAATGGTTAAGTTATTGATACATAAAACTGACATATCTATACAGGGATACTGCTAATTTTCTTTCTTTCCTCTGAAATAGAAGCTTACAGACGAAGTTGACCAGTATTGTAAAACATTTTATCACCACCATCCCACAGCACTGGGCGAACTTTCCTTGGAAGCATTTATTTCAATGAAAAAAAGAACTTCTGCGTTATAGTCATCTCACTCTCGAAGCCTTTTGTAAAATGATTTAGGCTCTAGTGATAACTGTAATACATTATGATATTTAGAGTATGGTGGACTGTTTATTAGTTTTCGTGTTGTGATGTTCCTTATTATAAGTATAACTGATCTTGAGATTTACCTGTGATTGTTGTTAAAATGATATCGTTTTCACATAGTTAGTTTTTTACTTGATTTGTGTATCATTAAGTATTACTTATGAGAATAATTTAGGAGTTACTTTAGCTTTTCTACTTGAATTTATGTTACGAGTTTAGGAGCGGAGGTTTTTTACTATTAATGAAATAAAACTAACATTGTTCAAGGTGTAAATTTATCTTTATTGGATTAACCTACCTAAAAACAATAATATACCAGCAGTATTTATAAATCTGATGACTAAGCTAAGAACTATTTTTTTAGAGATGTCACAGTGACAGCCGGAAATTCAGCAAATAGTAGCACTTCTCAGCGAATGACAACAATCATGCAAGGGAGTAGTAAATGTCATTTTTCAAAGAAAGTTATTTACTTTTATTAGTAAACACAAGGAACAGTCAGCACCACCCACTCCTACCAAGCAGCATCAGCATTATTTTAGCAAACCTGGGCAAAAATACTATGAAGGTATAAGAATATTCTCTTGAAATTTTTGCATAGGTCCACTAAAACAACCCCCACTAATACCACTTGGCAAAAGTAAACAGCACCCGCTGATTCCCACATTTACTAGGAAAAAAAGAATTTTCCTTGAAGTATGACACCTGCTAGTCCGTTCCCGCGCAATCGCTAGCACTCACTAGGCAATGCAACGTCCACTGCATTCCTACTTTCACTACAACATAAATTTCTGTATATATATATATATATATATATATATATATATATATATATATATATATATATATATATATATATATCTATAAATAAAAGTGACAAAATCAAATACCCCTTTTTGTTTATTTATGATAACTATGTATACCTATCTTTAAAAACCTAAAACTACTTAATTTAGAGAATCACAAAACAATAGTTAATTTGGAAATTTTTTTTGAGATTTTTGGGGTTCCTCGGTCAAAGCAAACAAAATTCCACTATGTAGTTGACGTTTCAGTTTATTCTGGAAACCACCTTCAGAACTAAAAGGAGTTAAAAGTATTTTAATATACCAAAAACATATTAATGTAAAAATGACATACAAAATTATAGACATTTCTGTTAAAGTCTACTTTAAAAACCCAACTAAACTATAACTTCAGCCACACATTGGTATTTTACCCCTGTTGAAGGAAAAAACCCAAAAATCTCCAAAAAAAAATATTTAAACAGTCACGAAATATCAGAAACACGTTAATTATAATTACTATAAGCGAAAGGGTAGTGCATTCATTATTTTATTTCGTTTTGCTACGCCATCTCTATCATCCCGGTTTTCAGCTCCTTCACCTGCACCTAGCTCCAGAACAATGTATCTATTTTTGGACAATAAATAATTGTAATTTCTTTGGCGCCTTGTTAGATCACTTCTGTCTTTAAAAGGTATCAGAAGATGTTTTAGACAAGGGTCCCTACCCACTATCACCAATAATAAAAAGGTCCCCACATTTGTCTTGCAACGTTTCACCCAATGTTGATGCTCTGAGAACTCTACTGTCATGCACCGATCCTGGAAACCCTACAGAAATGTCCCTGATCCTCTTTTTGTGTTCGAACACAACTTGAGCCTGAAGAACTGCTTCCGGTTAAGGTAAGAATCTGGATCTTCTTGAGGTTTATCGATTCTAATATGAGTACCGTCAATGACACCAATCACCCCAGAAAATTATTTTTCTCCAAAAAATCTTTCGATCTCTACTTTTTCCTCAGTAGTTGGCCAGGTAATAATCTCTGGAGATAAATTACTAAGAAAGTAGGAGACCCTTTTTATAATTTTATGTAGTGAACTCTTTGCTATATTAAATCAGTCTGCTACATCTCTATAACTAGATGCTTCATTACTGGAAAACCATAAAAAGGTTGTAAGTTTTCAAATTGGAAAAGAGACCCATGTGATTTATACTGATTTTAGTAAAGCTTTCGATAAAGTAAATCACTCTATTCTGCTTTTCAAACTTGCTCGATATGGTTTCTCAGGTCCACTTTTGTCTTGGATGAAATCATATCAGTCTGAGAGAATTCAGCAGGTTAGGATTGGACATCTATCAACCCCATTTCTTACAACTTCTGGAGTTCCACAGGGATCCCATCTAGGGCCCCTTCTACTTACTTTGTTCATTAATGACCTGTGTTCACAGCTGTCCTCTCATTCCCTGCTTTTTGCTGATGACATGAAGGTGTTTACCCAGGTTGATTCTATGCAGGATATGGCTGACCTTCAGAATGACCTCAATTTAGTCTATGACTGGTGTCTAACTAATGAGATGTCCTTGAATATTAGTAAATGTAACTTCATGCGATTTAGTAGACGTAGAAGTGAAATTGGTCCTGTCTGATACTTTTTAAATAATGTACGTGTCAAAGAAGTGAATGTTGTTAAAGACCTAGGTGTATATCTAGACACTAAGTTAAATTTCTGTGACCATTTTGAGATAATTATAGCCAGGGCGAACAAAATGTTAGGTTTTATAAAAAGGATAAATAAAGACTTTACATCTTTAGATGCCCTTAAGGTATTGTTTACTTCATTTGTGAGATATATTTTGGAATTTTCTAACATAGTCACCATATTACTCTGTTCATATAGCCAGACTAGAGTACGTACAGCGAAAATTTATTAAATACGCGCGTTTTAAACTCTGTCAGTGGAATTTATCTGAATGACGATCACACGATGGTTTACTTGGGACTTGCTCCCCTGGAGCGCAGAAGAGAATACTATGACATTTGTTTTGCGTATAAGACGTTTAATAATCACATAAATAGTCCTGAATGTTTACAGCACTTTCAAATTCATGTTCCTCTTCGTCAAACTCGTAGTGTAACTCTTCTGCACCTGCCCCTTTGTTGTACTTGGTTTTTATTGTATAATCCTGTCAATAGAATATCATCAAGTGTGAATAAGTACTGTGATAAATTGGACTTCTTTAATGATGTATCATATTGTAATTTCAAGAATCTGGCCAAAAGGACAATTTTACAATAATATGTTGCTTGTAGTATGTATTTTGTATTGTCAACTTGTAAAGTGGTACGTTAATAAATAAATAAAAATCTGTAAGATTAATCCCCGTTTTGAAGAGTAGAAATCTGACAAATTTGTGCTGGACACTTTCCAGACTATTTATATGAACTTGATAGTGTTGTGACCAGACTATGCTTGAACACTCTAAAACGGATCTCACAAAGAAATAAATAAAGTTCTTACAGCGTACGCACTTCTAAAGTCCCTGCATGATCTCTTAATAAAACCAAGCATTCAATTCGCTTTAGAAGTTATAGCATCAAAATGCTCAGTAAAGGTTAACTGAGTGTCCAAGTAAACGCCCAAATCCTTAACCACCAACACCTCCTTCAGAGGAATGCTATTTATACAATATTGATAAGGAAATGGGCACCTTGATCTGCTGAACCTCGTAAGGCAGCATTTGTCGACATTGAGCGCCATGTCATTAAGCTGACACCAGGAAAAAACAATGTTTATATCCCTCTGCAGGGAAACCATGTCACAAGAGGATGTCACACATGTGTACAGTTTCAAATCATCAGCAAACAGTAAATGATTCGAAGATAACAAACTACCCAAGTCGTTGAAAAACAAGCTAAATAAAAGAGGTCCAAGATGGGAGCCCTGAGGAACTACGGACGTCGTCTGGAAGGGCTTAGACAGGTAGCCATCTATTTTAACCTGTTGTTCTCTTTCGGACAAGTAGGACTCAAACCAGGAGAGCAGAGTGCCAGCCATCCCGTACCTTGATATCCTTGAAAGCAGGATGACATGGTTTACCTTGTCCAAAGCTTTGCTGAAATCGGTGTATATTGCATGAGTCTCAGAATTCTATGCCAATGATGTGTTAATGAAGTTGACATAGAGGAAAAGGTTTGTATCAACAGATCGACCCGACATAAATCCATGCTGTTGACTAATTATTATTTGTTGAAAGTGATTAGTTAATACAGTTTCAATGCAGTGTTCGAATAGTTTAGGTATTGCTGATAGAATACTGATTGGTCGGTAATTCTTAATGTCATTCTTGTTGCCGGACTTATGGATAGGGCAAACATATGAAAGTTTCCAAACGCTTGGAAAGTTACCAGAAGTAAGAGATTGGGAGAAGATATAATATAGAGGGAGATAAAGAGAATGTGCACGTGATTTTAACACTCTGTTGGGAATACCGTCAGGACCTTCACCTTTAATGACATCAAGCTTGAGCAAAGTTCTCTGAATATCAGTAGCACTTACGATAATATTAGTGATAGTGTCAAATGCATCAGGAAAAGCTTGCTGGGGATTAAAAGAGTGTTTGGGGTTGAAGACCGATGAAAAATATTGGGCAAAGAGATTTGCAATGTCAGAGTCAGAACCACTATCAGCTTTGTGTGTATCAAGGTGCATTTCCTTTGGAATTGCACCCTGATTGGATTTAGAGTGAATAAAGCTCCAGAAAAAATTAGGATTTTCTGTAATGGCGTTTTCGGCGCTGCTGATATACCGCTGATAACATTCTTCTGTTAGGATTCTACATTGCATTCGTAGCTGATGAAAAGTATTGTAATGTTCTTGATTGTTCAACTGTTTGTATCTCTTGTGTGCGATTTTCTTCTGAAATATAAGATTTTTCAGTTCTTGTGAGAACCAGATTGGAAATTTATTGCCAAGGTGAGACCGTTTCAGAGGTACAAACATATCACAACAATTATAACAGAATAAAAGTTGTTTACAGTTACTTCTATATTCTCATTTAAAATTGACAGCCGGTCATACGAAAGCTACATCCTAAAATAATCACCTAATTAGGTGATAAACAGTTTGCAGAACACTGATTTTTAAAAATGAAATAATTTGTTCTAATACTTTTAAAACTTATCAAGATGAGTTAGGCTAAGACCTTTTTTTATAGTTCTAATTCTAGAATGTCTAGTTCTATTTTATGTTTTCTCAGTTTTATTGCATGTTCTTCTTTGGATTGTTCCATGTGTAATTTATGTTCTTCTTCTTTTATTGTCATCTCCTTTGAAAGGCATTGCCCTAAAAATAATTAGTGTTTCAAAAAAAAAGTATAAACAAAACTATCTGTAAAGTATAAATACACTAAGCTGACTCTTGACTATATTAGATGTTTAAAGAAAAGATGTACTAAAAATCCCTACAAAAGCCCTAAATGGATGCCCCTGGCGAAAAGAGAAAAAGGATCATCTGACATTGTAATTTGCTCTGTTCGCAGAAGAATCACAAACTAGTCAGAGCCAATCAAATTACTGGAAACCAGACCGGAAACTGCCATGTGACCAAATAGCTGAAACTTGATTGGCGGTGATCGGTTTATGATTTCTCTACGGACAGAGCTTATATGTGCTTTCACTACTTTACCATCAACTCTTTACGGGATGTCGTAATTTATTGACCAAAATAAAAATCAATTGACCAGGGGTATAGATTAAGCCAATCAATACCAAACTTAGTAAATTTGTTTTTCGTCCCAAGCTTTATCACCCACCCTAATTTGAAGTTGATGGCCCCTAAAATAGGGGTACTATGCTCTTGGCATTTTTCCTTAAAATTTATTGACTGACGGTCAAAAATGAGACAATCTTTACCAAACTTGAAAACGTGATTGTATGCACCAACCTTTAACTCCAAACACGATTTGATGACGTTAGCCGCTAAAATAAGGGCACTTTGCTCTTGAAAATTTGATGACAAATTTTTTTAATGAAAAATGCCAATAGCCCCTATTTTAAGGGCCATCGAGTTGAAATTATGGTGGATGGTAAAGCTTGTTACGTGTAATAATTTTGCTGTGTTTGGTAAGAATCGGTTTAATCTAGACCCCCGGTCAAGAAGCTTAGTTGAAAATTTTCAAGAGTAAAGTGCCCTTATTTTAGGGGCTAACGTCATCAAATCGTGTTTGGAGTTAAAGGTTGGTGCATACAATCATGTTTTCAAGTTTGGTGAAGATTGTCTCATTTTTGACCGCCAGTCAATAAATTTTAATGAAAAATGCCAAGAGCAAAGTACCCCTATTTTAGGGGCCATCGACTTCAAATTAGGGTGGGTGATAAAGCTTGGGACGAAACATTTTTTTACTAAGTTTGGTATTGATTCACTTAATCTATACCCCTGGTCAATTGATTTTTATTTTGGTCAATAAATTAGGACATCCCGCTCTTTACCCATAATGTTTAGTAACGTATGCTGATAGAGGCTTTAAAGTATTGTTTATGTTAATATAGAACTCTGTATACATGTATATAGATAGAAATCGTAAACATTTAATATAATAACACTTATCGTAAAATTTTTTTGTTTAGTTGATTACCTGTTCTGGTGGGGATCTGTTCTAATTTGTTTTTGATACTTTGTGACCTTTTTGTTTCATTGCAAGTGGTTGTCAGCTCTACTGGCAAAATCACAGGCTGCTTTTTGTTTTCTATATTCAACATACTGTTTTTTTGTTGGCAATGGGATAGTTTGCATCTATCAATAATAATAAATTTATCCTTGACTGCTCTTAAACCTAAAAATATAATTTTTTTTCATTCAAATTCAAATTAAAGTTCAAATATTTATTCATCCTTCAGCTATATACATAATATAATATGTAGATAAGACACGTCACTTAAAAATATATAAAGTTAACAATCACAATCCAAGATGGAAACAAATACACGATTAAGGACAAATAAATTAAACATTTGCATTAACAACACTGTCACAGTATACAATAAATTCTTCAATGGAATAAAGACAATTGCTCACTAAAATGTCCTTCAATTTTTTCCGAAATAATACAATAGACGTTTCTTGTCTCAATGAATGATTAAATCCATTATAGAGACTACAACCTGAGTAAACTGGTGATTTCTTATAGAAACTGTGATTTGGACGATCCAATCGAAAAAAATGTCTACCTCTAGTGTTATGGCTATGAAGATTTCCATTAGTCAAGAAGCTATGTTTATTTTTATGAATATAGACCAAGATCTTAAATATATAAATGCAAGGCAAAGTTAAGACTTTATATTTCTTAAAAGTGTCTCTACAAGACTCCCTATAACCCAGATCAAAAATGAGACGAATAATGCGTTTCTGAACAATAAATAATCTATTGAACTCATTAGATCGTCCCCACGCTGTAATATTATAAGATAGGTTTGAGTAGACCATTACATAATACCTAAGTCTTTAAGAGGTTTTCCTTCTCAAGGGTAATTTTTAAGACAGATATAGCAAAATATATGCTGTTTAATTTTTTTGAAATAAAATCAATGTGATAAAAAAAACTTAAGTCGTTGTCAATATACACACCCAAGAACTTAGCCTGCTCAGTTGTATTAAACACTTTACTATCAAGAGAAAATGACAGTTTACTCGGAACATGATATTGACTATGACTTTCAACAAAAATAGTTTTTTCAAAATTTATAATTAGGCGGTTTTTGTAGCACCATTGGGTAAACAGATCCAGAACTCTCTGTACCTTTAGTTTTACATCATCAACATCTTTACCACTTACGACAATGAAGGTATCATCAGCGTACATAAAGGGCATACCATGACTGTTAATGGGCTCCGGCATGTCATTCACATATAAAAGAAAGATTAAGGGTCCCAAAACGCTACCCTGAGGAGTCCCAATATTTACATCAAACACATCAGACACACTATCATCCAGCTTAACAAACATCCTTCTATTCCTCAGACAATTTTTTGAGAAAGACAAATTCCATTTCAGTGATGGACAAAGCCCTCTGCAATAGAACTTCAAATACCAGCCCTTATCCAAACAGCCTTCACTTTGAAAACATCAAGCACTTTGCAAAAGAGCTTCAAGCTTTCACTATTACTCAAACCCCCGAATTGTGCTGGTAAACTTCTAAAGGGCTTGCAAGTCCGAAAACAAAACATGAAGCCCTTATTTAAGCATCTGAACTACCAAGTCTCGATGACATAGCGCAGTGCTTACAAGCACTTAAAGGGCTTAAAGCCCTGCCTAGCTGTGGTACATTTAACTAAAACTTTTATTTTAGGTTTGGGGACAGTTGAGAGAATATTTTACCTTGTTTTTCCGGTAGGTCGGTACTATAAGTTCTGGGGCCTTTGGGACTTTTAATGCTACTGGATTCCACAAAGCCCAATTATTATTCTGAGAGATAACAGAATCTAAAAACCAAAATGTAAATAGAAATAGATACCTGTCTTATAAAAAATTAAATAGGCTTATACCATTACAACTAAACAAGTATGTTTAACTATGTAACAATATTTGGGTCTGAACTGACTTACCTATGGGGTCTTTTTCAAAATTATCGGAATCCCAACAATTATTTTCCCCAGTTACAGCGACTCCTATAATAGACTTTATTCTTTCATCACTCTCTGTAATATCATTTTTTTTGGGCCTCTACCTGTTTTAAACTTCTCAATTTTCTCCTCGCAATATTTTCTCTTTGTTTCTTTTTTAAGGTATTCATATTTGATTTGATTTGAAGGTTACCCCATTGGTCCCTTAATTGTTTTGTTGTTCTTTGTGAAAAACCCAACTCTGTAAGGTGTTTCGCAATTTCCTCCCAATAACGCTATCTGTTTTTTTACACTCTATAATGTTTTTATATTCTTCTACACTGGATATAAGAATACTAATTTCATCATCAGAAAAATTAACTGTTGTTCTCTCCATGACTGTTGTTTTTTTTATTTATTAAATTATAAAATATTGATAACATGACAGAATTTTTAATTCTTCTTTACTTCTTTTTACTTTCTCAGGTTAATGAAGATTTTATAAAACTATCATTTTTTCTAGCGAAGTTAACCTAACCGTTAAAATCAAAGTTAACTTTTGCCTTTTTTATAATACCCACCCTCAGTGAACGTGAACATATAAATTTAAAAAAATGAGAAGTTGACAATCAGCTGCTAATTGAATTGCCACAGAAGTTTTCGGAATTTCAAAAGGGAGGCACTACCGTCGAATGCCGAATGGAAATCTATCGATAGCACTGCGTGTCGATTAATCGATAGTGAAAATTCGTTACTATCGATAGTTTTATTTTTTAATGAAATTAAGACTTGCTAATGGCCATACTAATAAAAAAGGAGATTGGCTTCTACTGGCATCATACCTTCCAAATACGGCCGAACCAAAATAATGGAATCTGATCTTAAGCTGATTTTGTATTTACAGCAGATATTCGCTCACTTGGAAATTAGACCAAAGACGAAGACTCATTTAAATCTGTTTTTACTGGTAGTACTTCCGAAGATGGTGACGGCACATGCGAATTTGAAGATTGATCCGCTAATTCTGTCTGGTGTGATGTATCACTTTCTGCTAGTACATTTCCAAGTAAATTCTAGACACAAACTTGTACTTTTAGCATTTTCCGGACTTCGAAAGGCATGTTGCCTACTATTTCGTTTTTAATTTTAAATGGTATAGACTATTGATAGTTTAAATACAACTATCGTTAGTTTCGATGGTATAAAACTATCGATATATCGATAGTCGCTATCGATAACTCTCCATCTAGCTAGATACAAGTTATGTTATTCCGCCATTTTTGTAAACAAACGGCTCTAATGGAGGAGGTCGTCTTGATTTTAAAGTTATTTGCTTGTGTTTTATCACTTTTAAAGTGAAAACGAGGGTTCTGTGTATTTGTCGGAAAAAATCAGGCGCTACTGTAAACACAATGATGTATTTGAAGCAAATTTTCCTGTATAAACAACTCTTTCAAATATTTTTAAGGTTACTTCAGTACTAACGTACCATTGTAAAGACGGTATGAAGGTAAACTTTATAATTAATTTATAAGGAATAAAAGTAGGTACACGCTTACACGCTTACGAATTTTTTTGTTTGAAGCTAAGGTAAATTTTGGATAGGTAGGTAGTCTTTTCCTCTAAAAATTTCTAGTGAGTTTAGTTGAAAATTATTATTGTAATCTTTGTTTGACAGTTGTTCTATGGATTTTTTGTGTTGTAGTATTTTAACTTTTTGAAATTGAGTGTTTTGAAAGAGTTAAGTAGTAGGATTTCTTTATTTAAAGATAATAAAAACATAATTTTTTTAAACCTGTTACATGCTAGGGGCTAGAAAGACCTGGCAACGTCTATCGTTAAAACAAAAGAGTTTTTTCTGTAACTGACATTGCTCGTTGTTTTTATATGGCCATGTATTTATGACAGTGGCGCGCTGTCACAAAAATTTTTTTTTTGTGGGCTGATATCAACCTTTTTTTATAATGAAGCGCCATTTATGAATATTTTTATTCAATCTGAATTCATATCAGGAGTCACCCATTCCAATATATGCAGTGAATTTCACACCCTGTATATATATATATATATATATATATATATATATATATATATATATATATATATATATATATATATATATATATATAATAAGTAGTTGTCACTGATATGTTGTGCCCCACCCGCCAGCCGGGTAGATCTTATCTTGTGATCTATGCCGTCATATCTCAGCCACCTTTGCGCAGGTGTAAATTTCAAGTACGTCATCGAAGTCTACGTCAGTGGAGCTTACGTCAGCGATATAAATATCAGCTGTCAAATGTCAAATGTTAACTGTCAACTGTCACCTGTCACTTGTCAAATGTCAAAATAAAAATTGAACATACGTCACGTGTGAAGGATGACGTCATAAGACAGAAGAAAAGAATTAGCCAGCTGTCACTTGTCATTTAAGATTATGTCAACTGTCACCTGTCACTTATGAAACGCCAAAATTAAAATTTAACATACGTCACGTGTTCAAAATGGTGTTAGAAGACATGCGTAAAAGTATGTCAGCTGTCATTTAAGATATGTCACCTGTCACGTGTCAAACGTCAAAATTAAAATTTAACATACGTCACGTGTTCAAAATGGCGTCACAAGACATGCGTAAAAGTATGGCGGCTGTCACCTGTCATTTAAGATATGTCAACTGTCACCAGTCACATGTTAAACGTCAAAATGAAAATTTAACATATGTCACGTGTTCAGGACGGTGTTCGAAAGCGTTTAAAAAAAGAATGGCGTCGATCGGCCCTTTGGTTCCGGAGATACAGTTTTTTGCGATTAGTGACCTAACGGCTGAAAGGGGGAGAGACGAAATTCGCATGGGGGATAGTGGCGGAGCAGATCTTTCGATTTATCAAATTATTTTTCAAAAATCTCGACTTTGAGGAAAAAATTAGATTTCAAAATTTTTACATCACCCTGTATAGTAAATTTTGGATTAATTATATAAATTATGAATATTATTGGATTTAATAACAGAAAATAGGTATTAGGTCTTCTGAACTATTAAAAAATTAGATTTCAAAATTTTTACATCATCCTGTATAGTAAATTTTTGGATTAATTATATAAATTATGAATATTATTGGATTTAATAATAGAAAAAATATGCATTAGTTCTTCGGAAGAAAGAAAGAAGAAATAAATTTTAAATTTAATTATAGAAACTATGAATATTATTTGATTTAATTTTATGGAATAATAACAACAAAAATATGTATTAGTGCCGCGTGAACCGGAGGAAGTCGCGGTTAGCAGTTTCCGGTGATAAGGTTAGCTTTGCGGTTTCCATTTCTGGTCGATAAGGGTATCACTTGTTTTAATTTATGCATGGTAACCGCATCGTAGGTAGCGGATGTAGATAAATAAAATGGGATGTAGGAAAAAATCGTTTTTAATTAATAATGTTGTCGAATTGTCTTACAAAGATTAAATATTACATTACTTAACAATAATGAACAAGCTATAGTTATAAATATAAGTAAATTCAAAACTGAGTTTGATAATGATGATGGTGTGCTAGCTAATGTATCCCCACGAATTATTGTCTTCCAATCGGTTTCGCCAACGGTGTGATCTCGAAAGACGAACTTTACTTTGTAACGAAGAAGGCTGCTTGATGCTGCTGCTGCTGCCGTAGGAATCTTGATAGAGAAAACAGGCGTTTGCTGATGATCTATTCTTTCGTAAACCATATGCAGCCACGTATTATTGGAGGGAAAATCCTCGGTTTCAATTATGATGGCGGCATCCTTAACATTATGTGGCATGTATACGTAGAAGACGTTTTGCACTAACGCAACGAGCAGAATGTACGTCGAACTTAACGCTGCTATGACTGATGTCAAAATGATTTAAAACTTGGAATGATAGAGATTTATAAGGTCGTATATGTGTATAATTCCGCTGTACAATAGTACCAAAAGCGGTACTAAGAACAGAGAACTAACATGAAGAGTTCGGAGCGGTTCCTGCTCTTATATCTTCGTCTTCTTCAAGCTTTGGGGTGATGATGATGATGATGATGGAACTACCTTTTTCAGTTGGCGACACTTCCACAATACTTTAGCTAACGGGCAATGTTGGGAGTACTTGTAGTGATCGGCTAGCGGATCATCTCCCTCTTTCCAATCAGTAAACTCACAGCGGCAAAAGACACATTAAACGATATCCAATCGCTGGGTGTAATAAAAACCGGCATGTGCTAGGTCTTTAGGACTAACTTTATTGGTCCAATTTGCAAACGTGATCAGTCGTTCTTCAAAAGTACGAATAAAACCGAGACCGTCCTCTAAGCAATCAGTACAATCTATACTGCGGCTAGCCATTTTACAGCGGCTTTCTACTTAGACTAATCTAGCTATACTAAGAAATAAAACCAACAAAATAGGTTATATACTTTTATTCCATATCATTTAAAAAACAATGTCGGAAATTATACAATAACTTAGCATTATTACAAGCACAATGCCAAACATTAAAGTCCTTATGGTGAAAACATTCCACAACTTTCTTATATTTACTTAATTTAGGTTCAGTCTTTAAAGGAATACTAAATATAAGGGAAGAATCAAAAATCTGCTTCAAACAAGTTGCCTTTAAATCGCCCTTAACCAGAAATTTAGGAGAATCATACTGAAACCATATGTCATGTAAAACACTTTCCAATTGGTTCAAGTCCAAACAGCCAGACCCCCACAGTAGTCCATGGTAGTTTTCCTCCAAATATTCTACTATCTTGAGATCTTCAGGCTTTAAAAATTTCCTGCTATACGGAGGTTTGAAGAGGAAGCTGCAAAATCGTACGCCATCATACACAGCCAACTCCTTCGGTATAAACCCACTGGCTAAGGGATAACCTTGAAGATCGATGCAAACTTCCTGACGTTCTTTTGACATCTTGCATACACACGCACTTATGAGACTCAAAGACGACACTGTTAACGACTACGGCGGTGAACTAACGTCTAAACAGTTTCCAGTAATGTGGAGCGTTAAATAGGATAAAATACACCCCTCCCCCCACCCCCACCACCACCACCAACACCAGTGGAACCATTCTTTATTCCAAACATCCAAACTGGATTAGAGCACGAGTATTACCTCCAGCAGTAGCAGTGGGGCTCTGCCCCAAATACGTTAAACTATACTTGTCACGGGACATATTCATTTGGTCGACCAAATCCTGCGATAAAGTTTCAGCTAACCGTTGGGGTAAAAGGTTTGCAAGATCACCGTCTTATTCTTCTGGGCAATATCGACCAATGTTGCAACAATAGTTCTTCCAAAACGAGTTGTAACAAATTCGAGTTTTTGAATAGGATACACTGTTCCTACATCCAAAGCACCAAGTTTTCTACACTCCCGAAATTCAACACTTTTGTTAATTTGATCATTAAGTTCCAATAAGGTAAGCTTTGAAATACTCATGTTTTAAGGTTATGTAACAAGTCACGACAGGTCTAGACAGGCTACAACTGACTGCAATGAACGTATGAACAACTATGAAAACTCCGCTGGAAATCGAGTGGTTTTATGAGTAAGCGCAGCAGTAGGAGCAACAGCAGGATAAGGGTGAGGGGGAAAGTGGGGGAAAAAAATAAAGGAACCTTGTGCTGTAAAATATTTATTATTATGAGTCATCAGAATACATATACAGTTTATCAAAGTCATCTAACAATTTTTGCAGGTTGTAATGCAATAATTCCAACATGTAATAACTCTGTTCAGACGGGTTTAAATTACACAGATTGGTTACAATTTCAAAAAAGGTGTCCTTAATATTAACAAAACATTTTGCATACTTCAAAGTATCGTCATAATAGCTTCTAAATTGTAAACGTTCAACTAACTTTAAGCTATAGTTAATTAAATGTCTAATGCTAACAATAGAATTTATATCATGGGAAGAAAATGTGAAAGTTACATCATCATTAATCTTGAGTCTAAATAATCGATCGTTCAAAAGAATAGCACTGGATACGGTAAAATTTTCCGATGAAGACATCAGCGTTGTTGTCACACTTCCATCAGTATCGGCAATCATCTTGTCGATAATCTCCAAAAACTCGATCCAATCAGAATGGCTGAGGGAGAGCTGATGATGTTCGGGTGTTGTTGTTGTTGTGGTTAGTTTTACACTTGGCATCATCCCCCTGGCAATACTAAGGCCCACAATTACTGTAACATTACCAGTAGAACAGCAAAATTCACCCAAGAGTTTCTTCTCGTTGCGAATTTCTCGGTTACTTCGGAGAATCATACTGTCCAAATATGCCCACTAGGGTGATGAGCTTCGGGAACTATCGTCGTCTTCCATCACCTCAGAAGCAGCAGCAGGAGCAGCAGGAGCAGCAGCAGCGGTACAACGTTTACTAGCCATGGTTCGCACTAAAATAATGACGTCAGCCAACGTATTAGGATTAGTAGGAGTTTAGAGGAAACTATACCCCCACTCCACATTTATTGATGTTAAGTTCGAGAAACAGCAGTTTGGATAACGCCCATCCGCTTCCCATCTCGGTAAATTCGGAAGCTTTTTTCACTAGAGAGATCTGATATTCGCTGTAAAAGTCCTCCAAATCAGTGTTGGGAGAAATAACACTAAATTTTGTATTAAACGATTTTGTCTTGTTCCTGTGTGGATGCCAACAGGTAACGACCATATAGCTCCATATTAACTTTAAGCTGGGGATAAGTCTTTAAAGGATCAGTGAGTAAAGTAAGAACCGTATCTTTTAGATCGTCTAAATATTGCTTAACATCAGTCGAATGTAAGTCACTTGTCAGATGGTAAGTTAGTATCCGTTGTTTAAAAGCAGTTCGAACTAATTTTACCTGAGAGTACAAGTTCTCACTACATTGCTGCTTATGTTAATTTTTTTAACATACACTAAGCAAAATTACATTTTATGACCTCAATAATCCCGAAATTGATATTTATCATTTTTGGAGAAATCTTCAGTCGTTTCCTTTTATCCCCCCTCCCCGATAACTTTTTTAACATCTGTTAGACAAGATTGGATTTTTGACATCTATAACACCGAAAATTACACATAAGTTAACGTTGTTGATAAAATTGCCAGTCGTTTCTTATTAACCCCCCCCCCCCCCCCCACGTTAACTTTCTTAACATCTATTACACAAAATTAGATTTTCTGACCTTAATAACATCGAATATGGCATATTTTTGGAAGAAATTGTCAATCGCTTTCTTTTTATCCCCCGCTTTCCGTTTTTTTTTTACCATCTCTTAGACAAAATTAGATTTTCGGACCTTAATACCCCCAAAAATGATACATCTCACATTTTTGGCGAAACTCCCAGCAGCGCCTTTTTATCCCCCCCCCCCCGTTATATTTTTTAACAACCGTTAGACAAGCTCAGTAACCCCGAAAATCACAATATTATCTTGGAAAATTTTCCAGCCGCTTCTTTTTATTTATACTCCCCCTCCCCCCTCCACGTTAATTTTCTTAACATTTATTACACAAAATTAGATTTTCTAAAATTTTATAAAAGATGTGTTTATTTTTTAGAGTATTTTACGTAGTTTTAAGGTAATAGAACCGTATAACAATTTTACTCCCTTACAAACTTTGAATCCCCATTTTATGCCCCTAGGGGTTGATTGATTAAAAACTGTGAAACACGTGTTTAAACATTTATTTTTTAGAGTACTTCTATAAAGTTTCAAATTAATGCACGCCTACGTTATATAAGAAACCTCTGTGCAAAATTTCAACTTTCTACACATAGCGGTGTGGGCTGTGCGTTGATGATATGTCATTCAGTCAGTCCGTCAGTCAGTCAGTCATGTTCTTCTTTTATATATAGAGATTAGGTGTATTTGCATCGGGGACAGGCAAAATATTAAAATTCAAGTTTACAAAAAAAAATACAATAATTTTTATTAATTTACTATTTAAAGTGTAAATTAAACAAAAAAGCTATTCTTAAAAACAGATATTATTCCCTGAAAAAAAATATTTGACAAATTATAGGAACAAACAAAATTTTTATTTATAACATGTTTTTCGGCAGACTGTGTATAATATGCCTCCAAATAAAAATTATTATCTTAATTAAGCATAGTTTTATTTCATAAAATTATCCTTTGCATTTTATTTTCACTTAAATAAATAGAAAGCAATTGTTAGAAAATTTACCAATCTCTATTTTAAATGAATGTATCCCTTTATTTACATGATTATTTTAAATCATATAGATACTTTAAAATTTGTATTATAAGTAGAAGGCAAAGTATAGTGCCGAATAAAATTTATATTAAACCTCCTATAACTAACGTAACTCTAATTCGTCAAAGCACCATCATCTTTATAAGATCTCCTGAAAGTGGAAATAACAAGAATAGCACATTTGTCTTCAATTTATCGGCAATGTTGCCACGATTCTTGGAGGCCAGGTTAGCCGCTATCTAGATTGCTCATGTATATTGGTGACCGACGACAGAGCCACCAAACGGTAGACACACCGGACTACGATGTATAGTTTTATACAGATTTGGCCTAAATTGGACTCCGGCCAATTCCACCATTTTCTTGTTACTTGTAACATTTTATAGGCAATTATGAGTTTTCAGGTCAATTTCAAATTGGCCTTATGTGACGCTTTCCATGTAAAAATCGCGGTAAGACTGGCCTCCGCGGCGGTATATATATATATATATATATATATATATATATATATATATATATATGTATATATATATATATATATATATATATATATATATATATATATATATATATATATATATATATATATGTATACAGGGTGGTCTGTAATGAATGCGCCAAAAAGCAATCCTAGATTAATCTCGTGAAAATAATGATATTGAGCCAAATATGCCTTAATAAAATGTCGCTCATTAATGAGATACAGGGTGTTAAAGTTCAGTTCTCAGAATTGTTATTTCTTTATAGCTCAAGTCGCTTTTGAGATATCGACATGAAAACTGGGAATCGGGGGTTTTCAGGGATGGCGAATACGATGGTATTTCATTTATGGACATAATATGTAGAGGGCGCTATTTACACCTTATACACTCATTATTTAATGCCATAACTTTCTTATTAGTACCGTTCTTTTATTTTTTATTGAAAATTTTGAAAGAGCGACGTTTTTTAAGAAAAAAAGGTATACTACATTTATTTCGATTAAATAAGCCGTTTTCGAGATATTTGGATTTATTCGTTCTATTGCATAGTCAAAAAATATTAAACATTAAAACGGAGATAACAGACTTGACTAACGAATAATGAATTGATCATGAACAAATAACAAAAAATCACTTCAACAAATGCGAAAAATGTCCACCATTCACTTCCATGCATATTCTTAATCCCTTCACCAAATAGCGTCGTAGTTGGAATAAAGTTCCTTGCTTATTCCTGATAACATTGGTGGAACCATGAATTTCTTGCAAAAGTTGCTCACGGGTACGGATTTCTTTTGTGTACACTAAGGATTTGATAAAACCCCAAAGGGAGAAATCCAAAGGATTAAGATCCGGGCTACGCGGCGGCCATGGAATTTCACTGCCATGACCAAACCATCTATGTGGCAGCCATTCATCTAGATAGTTGCGAACTGCAACTGGTTAATGGTAACCAGTACTTGCAGTTTCTTCAAAATGTTTTGCGGGATCTACTCGATGATATACCCTTAAATTGACGACAAATCATGTGTTTATGCACGATGGTGCTCCACCACATGATCCAGTTGCAGTTCGCAACTATTTAGATGAATGGCTGCCTCATAGATGGTTTGGTCGTGCAGTGAAATTGCATGGCCGCCGCGTAGCCCGGATCTTAATCCTTTGGATTTCTCCCTTTGGGGTTTTATCAAATCCTTAGTGTACACAGAAGAAATCCGTACCCGTGAGCAACTTTTGCAAAAAATTCATGGTTCCACCAATGTTATCAGGAATAAGCAAGGAACTTTATTCCAACTACGACGCTATTTGGAGAAGGGATTAAGAATATGCATAGAAGTGAATGGTGGATATTTTTCGCATTTGTTGAAGTGATTTTTTGTTATTTGTTCATGATCAATTCATTATTCGTTAGTCAAGTCTGTTATCTCACTTTTAATGTTTAATATTTTTTTTACTATGCAATAGAACGAATAAATGCAAATATTTCGAAAACGGCTTATTTAATCGAAATAAATGTAGTATACCTTTTTTTCTTAAAAAACGTCACTGTTTCAAAATTTTCAATAAAAAATAAAAGAACGGTACTAATAAGAAAGTTATGGCATGAAATAATGAGTGTATAAGGTGTAAATAGCGCCCTCTACATATTATGTCAATAAATGCAATACCATCGTATTCCCCATCCCTGAAAACCCCCGATTCCTAGTTTTCATGTCGATATCTCAAAAACGACTTGAGCTATAAAGAAATAACAATTCTGAGAACTGAACTTTAACACCCTGTATCTCATTAATGAGCGACATTTTATTAAGGCATATTTGACTCAATATCATTATTTTCACGAGATTAATCTAGGATTGCTTTTTGGCGCATTCATTACAGACCACCCTGTATATATATATATATATATATATATATATATATATATATATATATATATATATATATATATATATATATATATATATATATGTATATATATATATGTATATATATATATATATATATATATATATATATATATATATATATATATATATATATATATATATATATATATATATATATATATATATATATATAGTTACACTATATAACTATGGGAATACCCCAGTGTTTTTTTTTCCCTTGGGCTCCGTCCGAGACCGGAAGCACTGCGGCCACTAGAGGCCTATTGTGCCTATCCAATAACTTTTGTTACACCTACTCTGTTATCCCAGTTTCCTGCACAAGCCTGTACAGGTCTACAAGGGAGTGGGTGATCAATTCATCCGGTTCTAACTTTGGTTGCCCGAATAGTTGGTGGCGCTTGCGATCTAGTGACTCGCAATTATAGATTATGTGCTGAACTGTTTCCCTGTCCCTACCGCATAGTCTGCAGCTAAGGTATCCCTGGTACAGTTTCATTTTGTTGAGGAGGTCTTTTTCAGCCATGTGTCCTGTTAGTACCCCTACGATTGTCCTCAACTGGATCCTGCTTAGATTTAGCAGGTGCCTGGTGAGTCTAGGATTGGGATTTCCTATAGCGGCCTTACTGTGGTTCAGTCCCTGTACTCCGTTCCAGTGGACTTTGTGTTGGTGTTTGATCCATCTGTTTACTGCCTCTCGTGCCGTGCACTTTGGCACCCCGAGAGACGGTTCTGGGCCAATGTATGGTGTAGCCGATCCCTGTCTAGCAAGTTCGTCGGCTTTTGGCCCTGTGTCCCGGTACCCACATGAGCTTGACTGAGTTTCTGGCAGCAAGCGCGCCAAGATCGTTAATGCATTCCCATACCAGTCCTGAAGTGACTCTGTGGCATGAGAGTGCCCTCACAGCGGCTTGACTGTCTGAACAGATATAGATCCGCTTATTTGAATAAGCCCTCCTATTGTTTTCCAGCGCACATTGTAAGATGGCGTAGGTTTCTGCTTGGAATACCGTGGGGTACTTCCCCAAGGAAAAAGACATGTCCCTCCTTGGCCCCACCCCATGTACTCCTGCTCCGGTTCCCGCTTCGGTTTTTGATCCGTCGGTGTACCATATGATTGCCCCCGGAGGAAACTCTGGGTTTGTCGAAGTCCATTCCCTACGATCCGTTATTATTACCTCGTAGGGGATGTTGTATTGGAATTTTGGAGTCATGTAGTCCGATCTCATTTCTAAATCTGGCCCTCCAATCTTCTCTCTTATGAGTTCATGTCCCGCCCTTTTCCGTAATGAAGAGGGCAGAGTGTTTTGCAGTCGATAGAGACCCATCCTCGCCTCTCCCTGGATGACCAGGTACAAGGGAGGAAGGTCTAGGAGATTCTCCATCGCTGAGGTGGGGGTCGATCTGGTGTTGACCAACTGGTTGCCGAAGTTTATCCGGACTTGCTGATAGAATGATCTCATACTACAAGTATAAAGAGGAAGGACAGTAACGGGGTACTGGTAACAAAGTTACACTATATAACTATGGGAATACCCCAGTGGTTAAAGGAGGAAGCAATAAAAGATGTTGGGTGCTTCTAAAGTATTGCTATTTATTCCACGTTCAAGCTTTCGTCTATGATTATAGACTTCATCAGGACTACAAAACAAGAGAAAATTCTGTTACAAGTCTTTCTAATGGCTACAGTCGGTAACACCTACCAGAATACAGCATTAAAGCTCCTTCAGTTGGTTGTTGCAACAGGTATATGGAGACATAACCTCATATTTGTACAAATTAAAAGTGTAAAACATAACATTTAAAATGGCTAAAAGTTATAAAATAAGGTCACAGACCTGTTAACAATGTCTGAAAATATATAAAAGTAACACAACAACTTTAAATACTTTTCTTACATACAAGATGATTATCGATTTTTAAAGATTTTTTCAAAATTAATACACAATACTAAAAGTGCTGTCAAATTGCCGGAAGTAACATGGCTGACAACTGACAACAGTGACAAACGACAGGAGTGAGAGGCAGCCAACCCAAAATATGCAGAATAGATGTAGTTATTCAAAAGAGAACGTTCACAAGTTAATGTGGTCTCATTTTTTATTATAAGTACAATTTGGTTGTGCCTACCCGTCCGTCGCAGTAACATACTAAAATTATGAACTAGACAAGGAGTAGATACCCTTTCAGTCACATAGTAAATTTAAAAATTACCATATCTAATATATGAGAATTAAACAGACAAAAACAATATAAACTCAAAAGAAGAAGAAATGGAAAATAGCACTGTCAACGTTATTATTTATTTATTAATAAAGGGGGGGATTGTAGATGATTCCACTTATTTTTCTACATAACATTCTGGATATTTTTTATGCTTTGTAGACTTTTGATTAATTAGAAAAGTGTAAATTGAGCTTAAGCTGTCTACATCTTTTTTGTAATTAAGAGAGTTACTACAGTTGCTTATGTAACACATTTCAAGTATTTTTCTCTTTTGGGTACTCTTTTCTGAGTCAAGGATTATGGCATTATTATATTGGATTCTATGATCCATTTGATTAACATGCAAACTAAGCCTAGTAGCCTGTGGTTTATTTTTGCAGTCACTTTTATGGAGAGCTAGTCTTTTTGAGAGTTTTTGACTAGTATGTCCAATATATAACTTGCCACACTCACAAGGTACCCCATAGATAACACCTGATTTTTGGTTATTTGCAGTTTTATCTTTTAAGTTAGAGTAGAACAGATTCAGCTTTTTTAAATTATAGTTGGCAATAACTATGTTAAATTTATTGAATATTTTTACCAATGAAGGAGTCAAATTGTGGATATACTGCAATTTAGCATATTTTTCTGAGTGTTATTATCATTTAAATTATCCACATTATTGTGATTAGATGTATTATCATTAGAAAATAGCAATTTGTTCATTAATTTTTGTGGGTAAGAATTAGATAATAGTCAATTTTTCAAAATCAGTAAGTTTTTTTGTAGGAAAGCATTGTGAGAAATTTTTGTAATTCTGTTTTTTAGAGCCAGTACTGCATTCAATTTCTGTTTCTGTGGGTGGTATGAAGTGAAAGGTATGTATCTACCTGAGCTGGTACTTTTTCTATACCAGTCCAACATGACTACATTATCAACACTCCTAACTGCTAAAGTATCTAAGAAAGGGACAGATGAGTCTGTCTCACCCTCAAATGTGAACGTTAGATTTTGGTTAAATGAGTTAAATATGTCCAGAGTGTACTGTACTCTATCAGCAGGGACTGCCGTGAGTAAATCATCCACATATTGACACATGAAAGGGAATTCAAAGTCAACTGTATCTGTCACAAAATACAGTAGTTTGTTCATAACAATTTCAGCTATTGAGGGGGAGGCAGCGCCACCCATCGGTAAACCTTTAATTTGTTGATAAAATTTAGCATTAAAAGAGAAAAATGTATTATTATAAAGGTAAATGATTATATCAATGAACTCTTGTTGTGGTATTGCGCATTGTTCTTTAATGAGGTTGAAATGCTCTTGAGAAATACTAACTATTAATGGTAATGGTATGTTTGTAAAGAGTGAGACAACATCAAAAGACACCAAAACAAAGCCTTCAGGTAATTGGAAGTTATTAATTTTTTCTGAAAATTCAAAAGTATCTTTGATTCTAAATTTATTAAAATTAGTGAAAGCTCTGTCAACGATTCCCGAGATGAACTTAGCCAGAGGTTGTGTAGAAGCACCCACACATGATACAATCCTCCTTATGTACTTTAGGCAGTCCATAATATTTAGGGCAGACACCATTATAAGTCAAAAGTGATTTTGCAATTGCTTCAGGAAGACACCCCCTATCTTTTAATTTCTTAATCAATCTATTACAGCTGAGTTCAAGAGAGTTGGTTGGATCTTTATTAATTGATTTGTAGGTTTCGTTATCATTTAACAAATCTAAGGATTTATTGATATACGTATCTTTGTTCATAGCCACTGTAACATTGCCTTTGTCAGAACGAGTAATGATTAAATTGGGAATGTTCTTTAAGAACTTTCTAGTTTCTGATTCGATAATATAAGAAGGTGATTGAGCATTCTTATTAAATTGTATATAGTTAGTGATTAAGTTAGTGGCTTGAGACCTGACTATATTTTGTTTGTCTTCAGGTATATTGGAAATAATAGATTCTACTTCAGATATTATCCTAAAGATATCAACATCTTTCGGTGTAATAGGAAGACTAAACTTAGGTCCTAAGGTTAGAAAACCTTTTATTTTTTCAGGTATTTCGATATCAGATATATTTTTGAACCAAGCTGCATTGGTAGAATTATAAAGGTTTTCTTTTTTGAAACAAAGTACTTTTAATTTTTTTATATTCGTATTCTTTGTTTTATTGAAAATTTTATTATAAGTAAAATGCTGCATATAAAAGAAATCATCAAGTAAGTGATGTGGTAACGAGTTACGGAGAACTTGGATAAGAGAATTAAGTTTATTTTCAAGTTTTTTAATATAGAAATCGGTATCTCTTATAGTTGTATTATGCAACTTTAGAGTTACCTGTTGTGTGAGTACTCCAATGTGGCTTGTGTTACGTTGTGTGAGGTGTTGAGGTACGTTCCAAATGTTATTAGCACTATTTTGAATGAAATTGGGTATGACAGAGTTTCTTTTACATTCTAATAGAAATATTCTTCGGTTCCTTTGTGCTGCTAATTTTCTGTTGACCCTAGCGAATTCTTTCATGGTGTTGACCAACTGGTTGCCGAAGTTTATCCGGACTTGCTGATAGAATGATCCCATACTACAAGTATAAAGAGGAAGGACAGTAACGGGGTACTGGTACACCGAAAGATGTTGATATCTTTAGGTTAATATCTGAAGTAGAATCTATTATTTCCAATATACCTGAAGACAAACAAACTATAGTCAGGTCTCAAGCCACTAACTTAATCACTAACTATATACAATTTAATAAGAATGCTCAATCACCTTATATTATCGAATCAGAAACTAGAAAGTTCTTAAAGAACAATCCCAATTTAATCATGGAATTAAAAAATTTAACCATGGAATTCAAATCAGACAATATCACAGTTTAATGCTCCTCAATAAAACGATTATAAACAAGGCCATAGAAATCCAAAATTGAAGGTCTTTTGTGGACCTTTTGTGCGGGGCATAAGGTACAGTTTAGTGTAAAAATTTCATAGTAATACCTGCAAGTTTTGCCGGGAAATCCAATTTAAGAAGCAGTTAATGAACCCAGAAAAGCTAATAAAAAACTGTGGAATTTGCTTATCAGTAAAGGTGTTTTAAAGTAAACATTTGGAATCAATGTGTATAGTATTGGCACTGGTTGTAGGCGTTCTGTAATTTCATCTGAATAGGCAATGGCAACTTGCAAAAAGTGCAATTCGGAGGGAACGGAATCGTATGACCTCGCAAAGTGCGATACGTGCAAAGTGCTGCTCTGTGTAAATTGCTCCACACTCTCGGCCTCCGAGCACAAGGGCGTAACAGTAAAAAAGCGATCCCCTTGTGTGATGCACAATTGCAAGGAGTGCCTTCAATGAAAAACCACGGACTATCCTGAAAAGAATGTACTGGCCGCCCTGACAAAGCTTGTCCAGAGGGGATTCGATGACATAAAAATGCAAATGGCAAGAACTGAAAAATCTACTGACAAGCTAGCAAAATCTCTAGAATACACTAACAAAAACCAAGCCTCACTAAGGTCTGAACAAGCATCACTATCGCTAAAAATGGAAGAAGTGGCTAAATCTGTTAGCGACTTGAAAAAGGTCACAGCAGATAACCAGCTGAGTACCAGTGCCTCAACTATACCTACAGCGTTTGAGGACGATGCAACGCAGTTGCGGTCTCTGAAAGAGGTCTATGGAGACCTAAAGAGCAAATATGAGGCCCAACAAGCAGAAATATTATGCCTTAAAAGTGACCTGGCGAAGATAAACTCCAGTCTACGCGATAGGAATGTCCATCCAATCGCTTTCAGCTCCTCCGAACATCAATTCCATCACCAAGATAACACTCAACATCCAACAAAGAGAAATGGACTAGTTGGCCTAAAGAAAACTGACGAGAAACTTACAGCGGCAAAGACGATCCCACAGACTTCCATTTTTATCACCAAAATTTCGAAAGAGGTGTCGGAAGAAACAGTAACTGAATATCTGAAAAATAATTTCGGCACTAACGAAAGCTTTTCCATCGAAAGCGTGGCTGTCAAATCAGGCGATTACAAAGCTTTCAAAATAAGCGCCAGAAAAGAGCTGGATGACCAACTACTAAACCCCCAAAACTGGCCGGAAGACATCATTATACAGAGATATCAAACTTTTCGTCCCCTACACTTCGCAAAGAATCGAAACAACCAGCGAAGCGACTACAACAGACACTTTAACGGATTCAATCGCAACAACTACCTTCAAGGTTGGACACGATAAGTCTCTTTCACATTTTTGGAAAACTATCCATATAAACGTACAAGGCCTTTCCAACAAAATACCGCAACTGGAATTGCTATTAGAAGCAGAAAACCCCGATTTCCTATGTATATCCGAACACTGGATGGGAAAAGAACAAGCACAAGTAACTACCATACCAGGGTACCAGCTCGCAGCAAACTTCTCACGTAAGGATCATATTCATGGCGGCGTCGCCATTTTTAGCAAATCCGATGATTTTCAAAGACTAGACCTGTCACAGTTCTCGCTGGAATTGGTTTTTGAATGCGTGGGCATTTCGTGTAGGTTAAACAATACAAAGGTGGCTCTTTTAGCTATTTATCACTCCTGCAACAATGTAGTTCAAAATAACTTTAATAGATTTATAACAGCTTTTAATTCAATTTTATCTTATATAACACTGCAACATCAACATATTCTAATATGCGGCGACTTAAATGTAAATAATTTGGAGGATTCATCCGAGAAAAAAATCCTCTTTGACCTGCTGGAAGGTTTTAACTTAATATCCATACTCCCACGTGAACCCACTAGAGAATTTCTCAATCAAACCCCATCTGCATTAGATTATGTCATCACAAACCACCCCAGTTTTAAAGCAACAAACCTTATGGTAAATATTGCAGACCACAAAGCACAACTTATTACATTTCATAAAGATTGCTCTCAGAACGAGATCACAATATCTAACACACATTTTTTCAAAAGATTCTTTGATGAGCAAAACATTTTTCAATTAAACTACCATCTCTCAAGAACCGATCTAAGTCACTTGTACTCCTTGAATGAGGTGGATGAGGCTTGGTCCTATTTCTCAGATAATTTTGTGTATTGCCTAGATATAGCATGTCCAATAAAAAAAGTAACCGTGAGAAGTACATCTCAGGGTAAATCGTGGATAAACTCGGACCTGGTTAAACAGAGCGAGCATTTAAGGGACTTGTATTGGCTTTCCAGATCTCTAGGGACGCCGGATGCCAAAGAATTATATTCGCAAACAAAAAAAGTTTTTCATGAAAGATTAGCATTGGAAAAAAAAAATTTTTAAACACAAACTCATTGACTCTTCATACAACACAAAAATTATCTGGCACATAATAAATACTAATTTGGGGAGAGTAAAAAAATGCTCAGATCCTAAAAAACTAACAAATAAGGAGGGTCACGCGACTAACCCGAAAGATATAAGCAATGACTTTTGCAATTTCTTCGCTACCAGCGCGAACTCCTTGATATCGACAATTTTGGGTAGCACCTCTAATGTTTCGGAATGCACAACACGTACTCCACATCTTGAGTCAATATTTATCTTACCATTAAGTGCAGATGACCTATTCCTAGCTTTAAAGAATCTGAAAAACAAATCGGCCTGCTCTGGTCTGCTAGACATCCCAATTTCAGTTTTGGAAAAAATATGGAAATATATTAAATATCCTTTATGCCACATTTTTAATTTGTCTTTAGATAAGGGGAAATTTCCTAGTAAACTTAAAATAGGGGAAATAATTCCGCTTTTTAAAAAGGGGGACAGAGAAAAAATAGAAAATTATAGAGCGATAACAGGTTTGCCTAGCTTCTCAAAACTTTTTGAAAAAGCTATCTTGATTCGCTTGGAAAACTACTTGAATGGTGCAGACTTAATCAGTAACGCGCAACACGGTTTTAGAAAAGATTTCTCAACCTCGACAGCTATATTTGAATTAATGAACTTTGTCTATAAGGGTCTGGATGCATCACGACTCATTCTCGTGCTATTTTTTGATTTAACACGCGCGTTTGACTGCCTAAACAGTTTATACCTAAAAAAGAAACTGCACGCACTGGGAATAAGGGGCGCTATCAACAATTGGGTAATTTCTTATATGGAAAACCGGAAGATTAGAGTTAGAATTGGGAATGTCACTTCAAATGAGCAAACAGTCAATTGTGGAGTACCACAGGGAAGCATAATTTCACCTTTGCTGTTCACTTTGTTCATAAACGACTTAGAAGAGTACATTGCACAACCAAATAGCAAACAAATACTTTATGCTGATGACTGCACGGTGGCTATCTCGGCCAGCAACCTGGAGGACTTAGAGAGCGGAGCCAACAATATCTTACACAAATTTTCTAGATGGTGTTCAAATAACAGACTTATCGTAAGCGAATCTAAAACTTGCTACATGACCTTCTCACTCCGTAAAGAATTACATCGAGATGCAAATCTTACATTAAATAACAAACCGGTAAACAAAACAGATAATTTCAAATTCCTTGGCATTTATTTGGATCCTCATATTAAATGGTGCAATCACATAGACTATGTGGCTGGGAAATTAAATACAGCATATTTTGCTATAAGAAACCTAAAAAACACCCTAGAACCAAAGCAACTTCTTAATACCTATTATGCACTTGCATACTGCCACTTGAGCTATGGCGTCATTTATTGGGGCCAATCCACCGATCTAGCCAGAATATTCATCCTACAAAAAAGACTTATTAGAAAGATTTACTCCCTGAGTCCCCTAAACTCCTGTAGACCTTTGTTCCTTCAGCATAAGATACTCACGCTCCCATCCATACTGATACTGCACGCAGTTCTCTTCGTGAAAAAACAGAAAACCAGATTTTCCCAATCCTCAACAATTCACAATCATTCCACAAGAAACAACTCTAACATATACATTCCCCTTCACAACACTACCACCTATCAAAAGAGTCCATACTGCTGTTGCGCAAATATGTTTAACAATCTTCCAGCGGGTCTCAAAGAGATACCCTCATACACTAAATTTAAAAAATGTGTAAAGATTTACCTTTTAAATGAATGTTTTTATAATGTTAACGACTATTTCAAAATTTTAATTTAGTATTGTCTTGTAGAATTACTTTAATTATTATTCTCTAGTTTCTTTAAGTATTTTAACATTTTTGTTTGTATTGACGTTGTCATATCGTTAGATTCTGTAGACATAAAGTGAAATAAATAAATAAATAATCATTACTCGTTCTGACAAAGGCAATGTTACAGTGGCTATGAACAAAGATACGTATATCAATAAATCCTTAGATTTGTTAAATGATAACGAAACCTACAAATCAATTAATAAAGATCCAACCAACTCTCTTGAACTCAGCTGTAATAGATTGATTAAGAAATTAAAATATAGGGGGTGTCTTCCTGAAGCAATTGCAAAATCACTTTTGACTTATAATGGTGTCTGCCCTAAATATTATGGACTGCCTAAAGTACATAAGGAGGACATACCTCTAAGACCTGTTGTATCATGTGTGGGTGCTTCTACACAACCTCTGGCTAAGTTCATCTCGGGAATCGTTGACAGAGCTTTCACTAATTTTAATAAATTTAGAATCAAAGATACTTTTGAATTTTCAGAAAAAATTAATAACTTCCAATTACCTGAAGGCTTTGTTTTGGTGTCTTTTGATGTTGTCTCACTCTTTACAAACATACCATTACCATTAATAGTTAGTATTTCTCAAGAGCATTTCAACCTCATTAAAGAACAATGCGCAATACCACAACAAGAGTTCATTGATATAATCATTTACCTTTATAATAATACATTTTTCTCTTTTAATGGTAAATTTTATCAACAAATTAAAGGTTTACCGATGGGTGGCGCTGCCTCCCCCTCAATAGCTGAAATTGTTATGAACAAACTACTGTATTTTGTGACAGATACAGTTGACTTTGAATTCCCTTTCATATGTCAATATGTGGATGATTTACTCACGGCAGTCCCTGCTGATAGAGTACAGTACACTCTGGACATATTTAACTCATTTAACCAAAATCTAACGTTCACATTTGAGGGTGAGACAGACTCATCTGTCCCTTTCTTAGATACTTTAGCAGTTAGGAGTGTTGATAATGTAGTCATGTTGGACTGGTATAGAAAAAGTACCAGCTCAGGTAGATACATACCTTTCACTTCATACCACCCACAGAAACAGAAATTGAATGCAGTACTGGCTCTAAAAAACAGAATTACAAAAATTTCTCACAATGCTTTCCTACAAAAAAACTTACTGATTTTGAAAAATTGACTATTATCTAATTCTTACCCACAAAAATTAATGAACAAATTGCTATTTTCTAATGATAATACATCTAATCACAATAATGTGGATAATTTAAATGATAATAACACTCAGAAAAATATGCTAAATTGCAGTATATCCACAATTTGACTCCTTCATTGGTAAAAATATTCAATAAATTTAACATAGTTATTGCCAACTATAATTTAAAAAAGCTGAATCTGTTCTACTCTAACTTAAAAGATAAAACTGCAAATAACCAAAAATCAGGTGTTATCTATGGGGTACCTTGTGAGTGTGGCAAGTTATATATTGGACATACTAGTCAAAAACTCTCAAAAAGACTAGCTCTCCATAAAAGTGACTGCAAAAATAAACCACAGGCTACTAGCCTTAGTTTGCATGTTAATCAAATGGATCATAGAATCCAATATAATAATGCCATATTCCTTGACTCAGAAAAGAGTACCCAAAAGAGAAAAATACTTGAAATGTGTTACATAAGCAACTGTAGTAACTCTCTTAATTACAAAAAAGATGTAGACAGCTTAAGCTCAATTTACACTTTTCTAATTAATCAAAAGTCTACAAAGCATAAAAAATATCCAGAATGTTATGCAGAAAAATAAGTGGAATCATCTACAATCCCCCCCCCCTTTATTAATAAATAAATAATAACGTTGACAGTGCTATTTTCCATTTCTCCCCGTTTTAGGATTGAGAACCGCAAATGATTGAGAACAAAAGATACCTTGATGTTTAGATTGTCTTAAGTATTTTCACAATTTATAATTAAAACAAAAAAGCAAAAGCCGATTCTTTTTTTTTGCTTTTTTTCTATATTAACATTACATTTTATCACATATACTATATAATATATTTACTTAGTACAGTTATGTGCTCATCATTTCAAGGAACTGCTGTGTTGCAGAATGCTGAACCAAGCACCGTTCCCATGAGAATCCAATAGTGCATTTTGCATTAGGTTTTCTATTCAGAATCGACATAGGCTTTAACGCGTTAATACGTAAAATTGATTGTTCTGTATTTGACCGATTTTTACGACTTTTGTAAAATTAAATAAAAGTAATATTTTTAAAAACGTGTTTCCATAAACGCGAAACATAAAGTGGCGCAGTCGGTAGGATTAGAAAGGGACTTTCATAGTGAAAAACCCGTCTGTTTTAACCGTTTATTCTAAGAAAAAAAATCTAACCTTTTGCATCGCGCAAAACTGTCCGAAAAAGAGTGGTAGAGTGCGGGTGCAGCATCGTGTTGGACTATACCAACTGGATTAGAAGAATGAAAATTGCTTCATTTATGTGAGTTGCTTTCCAATTTTCCTGTCTATGTCATTCTCCTCGTCTCATTCTAATTCCATAGAGGAAAATAGGGATAACGAGTTAGATTTAAGCAAAAGTATAACTGAAATTGATTCTACATCAGATATGTTATTTTCAAGTCTTTCTTTGAACAAAGTAGAAGGAAACCCCAATAACTTTAAACCAAAAATGGCAAGACCAACCTTTGAAAGTAAACTTTTAGAAATTGTTCCAAAATTCGATGGAAATCCATTAATATTATCTTCATTTTTGGATACTGCCAATTATTTAATCCATACTTATTGGACCCAGCACCCGAAAATAAAAATTCTGTCCAAAATGTCACACTTATTTACGGCATTTACGCCAAATTGATAGGCAAAGCTAGGGAATTTATAGCATTTGTATTTCTAAAGAATGGGCGAGTGTAAAAAGCGCACTAATAGCTCATTTTGGTGATCAACGTGACGAAAACGGATTATTATTCGATCTAGATCAAATGAGACAAGGTAATAACGAGCCTTCTTTGCAATTTTATACCCGAATAATGTCGAATCTAAGTGCTCTACATAACTACGTAGACGCACATGAAAATAACCCCGGCGTTGTTGCCGTAAAGAAGGAATGTTATAACACACATGCTTTAAAAATATTTTTAGCAGGATTAAAAGATCCTTTAGGTTGGACTATTCGTGCTATGCGACCAGATTCTTTAGCAACCGCCAGACAGTTTATTATATCGGAAAATAATATTCGTCATTTGCAAAAACCACAACAAAAACTTGGTAACAACCAACCACATAATTTTTACAATAATAACAATCAACCCCATAAATTTTATAATAATAATAATTTTCAACCTAGTTTTTCCCTACAATCTCTTTTTAATTCTCTTTTTCCTCGCGGCCCTATTAATATTCAACCAAGGCCCACATTTAATCAAAGATTTCCTACTAACAGACAAGTCTTTGGACCGACCCCCTAGAAATCCAACAAACGTTTGGAAACCAACGGCCTAAACCTAAACCTAACCCTCAACATCAACCAAGACCTACCCCTATGAGCGGAATTTCACACGGGACCTTTCCCAAACCTAGAACTATGATTCAGCAACAACAAACCCCATGACCAAATCTTGTTTTCGAAGAACTTTATAACATAGAGCACCCCCTTTCTATGACCCGATATATAGTAAAACATTCGAAGATTGCAAAGCTCTTTTAATTAACGACCCGATTTTAGAGTACCCAGACTTTTCTAAAGAATTTAATCTGACTACCGACGCAAGAAACGTTGCCATCGGCGCTGTTTTATCACAAGGCGTAATAGACAAACCTATCGCGTACGCGTCGCGCACACTTAACAACGCAGAACAAAACTACTCAACCATAGAAAAGGAATTACTAGCCATAGTATGGGCAACTAAATATTTTAGGCCCTACTTGGTTGGCAGAAAATTTAACATTATTACAGATCATAAACCTCTTCAGTGGTTGATGTCGTTAAAAGAACCAAATTTTCGTTTAGTTCGGTGGAGACTAAAACATGAAGAGTTCGACTACAAAGTAATATATAAGGACGAAAAGAAAAACACAAACGCGGATGCGCTTTCTAGGGTAGAAATATACCCCGCCGAAACTGACGTCCCGCCTGTTTTACAATATATGAACGAGTTTAACGAGAACCCCGTTTTAGACCCACAATCTTCGACGAGCCATGAAACCGATAATCAATCGATAATGGTACAAGCAGACACTATTACCCCTATCGGGCGACGGTAGCCATGTGGTTAGCCTTCCTCCACATAGAGTATCAGATGTTCCGGACAGATTGGGCACTAGCGTATGGACAACGCTATGATCCTACGTTGTGCGACTGTCCCGGTTGCCGGCCTGTCCCGGAGCATCGTGATTTGTTTCGGCTTGCGGAGTTCTGGGCGGAACATCAGGAACAGGGCATGCCCCCATGCCCTTGTGCGGGTTGCCAACGGCCGCAAGCACGGCCAGCTGATCCCCCAGCGCCACCCCCATCCCCCCAGCCAGCAGAGCCAGCCCCTGTCAGACCACCGACACCGGAGGATGAAGGACATGCTCCCCCAGTAGCAGGTCCTTCCGGAATACAGCGAGCCCCACGGAAAACAGCGGAGGAACCCAGTGATGGGGAATATGTCGTTGACTCGTACGACCCCATCACCCTGCGGCTAGTGTTGCGTCGCATCCAACAGAGCGATAGTGATAGTGACTAGAGTTGGTGAAGTGCGACCAACGGTCGAGAAGAGAAACGTTAAGGTAGAGAAAACAAAAATGTTTTTATATCTACATAATCTGTAATCCATATATCCATTTTACCTTTAAGGCTCTTACTCTTAGTTGTATTTACCCCCTACTATTAATGTGGTCAATCATATACCCACTTAATTTTAATTTTACTACTTTTATCCATTCATACACTTTACATTTTTACCTATTACCCAAAAAAAAAACTATATTTAAACAAAAAAAAAAAAAAAACATAAAAAGATATATTTATCCAAAACAAAAAAAAAACTTATGTTGTATTAAAAGGATTTGCCTTTTGTGGAAAACACGGAATGTTGAAAAAATTTAGATTTTAGAATATGTAATCAAGTTAGGGATAATTGTTGTATTTATTAATGTAGTTAGTAATCCATACATATACATTCCTGGTAGGTATAGTCACTTATTATATCGGAATTGTTGTTAAATAAAATATTTGGACCGAGTGAATCTAGTCGAAATTGTAAATACACATTTTAAGGCCGAGTGAAAATTAGGGTAAAATTGTGAATAAGAAGTTTAAAGAGAGAAAAATGTAGTCTGAATTGTAAATACAATAGGTTTTAAGTTGCTATGTGGAAATTTAAAACTTATCAGAGAAACGGGAATACAGGGTAATGTTTATTGCATTAGTAAAACAGAATAATATAATCAAATTTATAGCATGAAAACATAAGGTACTGTTTATAGCATTAGTAGAACATAATATTAGCAAATTTCCAGCATAAAATATAGGGTACTGGATAGTGCCATAATAAATAAGATATTGTAACATTGTCTATTTTGAAAGGTTTGAGAATTTAAGAGAAAAGTATAAATCGTAATACAGTTATGAGATCTAAAATATTGTAACTTGAACTATTTTGAAAGGGTTGATGAATTTAAGAGAAAATTTTAAATCGTACAAGGGTTGTGAAAATTGATATTGTTAATTTACAATTGTGAATATTTAAGAAAAGGAAAATTTTTGGAAACGTTAAGGGATAGAAAATTTACGAGATTGTTATTTAAACTTGTGAAAACAATGACATATTAACATTAGTGTACTGGGTTATAAGGAAACTCATTCGTATCAATATATTCTAATAAAGACTAAAAGTCTTGTAGTTTCACTTTAAAAAGATAATATTTATAACTTACTGATGTGTTGTGATAAGAAATACATATTTAAAGAAAGATTAATAAATGAACGAAAGCGTTTCCTCAAAGAAAATGATAAGGTAACTAAGTGTATATTAATATTTGTATTTCTTGAATGTTTAAGAGGTCTAAGTAGAGAAATTCCATTTATTGTTGAAAAATTTAATAATCACCTACTTTTCACTTACTGAATAAGGACCCTTAAGGGTACACGGCACGCGACTCCAAAACCCGACAAGTATTTAACGACAGGCTCTTGACCTAGATTACGCTGACCTACTTAACGCGTATATGGGTTCATCGGGATGATAAACAACTGTGACGCATAAAGAAGTTTTATTTAAAACAGCTTTATGATTTTAAAGGGCGGAGTAGTGTGGCATTACGGCCTATAAGTATTTATTTAAGGGCGTAAGCCGTGTAAACAAATGAAGGAAAGTAAAATTTTGAAAAAAAAAAATAATAATTTGAAAAAGGAATAATATTTAGAAATACGAAAAGAAATTCTCGAAAAAGAATTCGCACCAAAACGGGCAATAATTAAAATAAGTTACGTTCGCGTTTGAGGAATTTTAAAATATTTGAGACAGGAAAATATTAGAAAAAAAAATACAAAATAATCGGTAATAAATAGTTGGGTTAAAAATTTATTAGAGAACTTGAAACATTAGGGAAGGGTTGAGAGATTATTGGAAAATAATTCATTTGAAAATTATTCCAACACCTAAGCGGCCATAAAAATTGATTGACAAAAAGCTTTAATTAATTTATAAAATAATTATAAAGTCAACTCACATAATTAGAAAAAAAAAATTAATCCTTTATTGTAAATGAAAGTTTCACTTGTGTATGAAGAACACATTTCACATAACTTCATCGAGATCCGCGAAAACTTTTCTAAGTCCCGCACCCGATTATTTCCTTCAAGTCGACCGGTCATTTCGGAAAACTGGAGCAAACTAACCGACTGCATTATCATTGTCAATGAAGAAGACTCATCCCCCTCTGAAACAAAACTCCTCCCCTAATCATTCTATTATAACAAAGAAATTATGCGCTGTTAATTTTGATTGGACCAACGAAAGAAGGCAACGCGATGCCATATGAGCAGATGCAATCGGGAAAAATAAGGGAATTAAATATAGGGAAATTAATTTATAGCCCTGTTATGAAGGCGCGCGTTAATAAATGTCACTCGGAAAAGCAGAAAGCAATAAAAGTGTCATAAATAACCGAGAAATGCCGATCTTTTCCTTCATTTGCCGGCTAAAATAGGGTCGCCCACGTAGATTTTCCTGGAAAACGCAGGTGGAGACACGATTTATGGGGTCGTAAATAGCATGTTGTCACATTAATTCCGCGAAAAAGCTGTAAAAGAGGGAAAATTTATGGGAATTTTCCCTATATAAGCGGGAAAGCGCCGGCTAGAAATCAGTATCGTGAACGTACTCGAAGATGTAAGATCGTTACTATTCCCAAATTTAGTCCGAAGTTTCTGTCAACGGGAAAGTTCAAAATCTGGAATCAATAGTACGGTGTTAGTCGGAAGTCTTGGAGCGCGCCGAATTTTTCTTGATTAAAATTGCGATAAATAAAAAAGTGAACAAGTAAGTGCGTTGAACCCAAGAGATTGTCTTGGCGTATTGAAAAGTTTGTGAAAATTTAAGAAATTGTGTAAAAGTGTATTTTGGGTGGCTCCCAACCGTACCTGTGGAAATAAAAGTGTATTTGATCCAGAATTTTGTGTTTTACTGTTGGGGAACAGGGAAACATAGTAGATAAGTAATAAATTTATTAAAAATCAAAAATTATAGAAAAATTGAAGTTAGTGAACAAAACCTCTGCAGTAAGTACAATATTAAGAGATAGTAAATTGCAAGGCTAGGAAAAGTGTTAGATTAAGTGGTGGGTTACATGCAGTAGACACAAGGGTCTTCCGGCCCCACGCAAAAGGTTTATTTGTCACCGCCACTGTATTTCAGGGTTACCGCTCACCCCGCCAACCAAATAAGGAAAAGAAAGGTAGGAAACAGTGGTGGGTGTTACACTCCCAAGCAGACCACTCAGGGGGCGGAGCCAACGCCGGCCAATAGATACAACCTAAGACCGAGGCGATCCACTATAAAACCACTCACTGCGGCTGCCACCCTCAGTTTACTTTCTACGACCAGCGAGTAAGCACAGAAGATGCCAAATGAGATTTTGGCGAAACGTCTGCAAGTTTCAACTAGAAACAAATCAAAATCCCGGATTAACCACGACATATATATATATATATATACATATATATATATATATATATATATATATATATATATATATATATATATATATATATATATATATAAGCTAGAACCACCGTTCTGAAATGATTTATATGACGTCAAAATATCGTGAAAAATCAATATAATGGAGTTTGCGTATCTGTTCTTTGGCAGAAATTTGGTCGCAGGTAAATATGCATATACAATGTAGTTTTTGAATGCTATCCTTTTTTAACATGGAATAAATCAACATCGAGGTACCATTTCCGAGTATTCTGATCGAGATCTTCAAAAGGGCTTTTTTCCTGTTGCTAAGAGAGACACTTCCTGCAAGTCCGTGTGTGGAGTGTGGTGTTTTACACACGTGAACCATCCCTTAACCCAAATTGGGCCTTTGTACCTTCAGTTTTTTATTATTGAATGGTTCTTTCACATCTTAAGAGTTTCTATTACCTAATTAACAGTTTTTTTGGACACTGTGCTGATGCTAAATGGTGAAGACTGTATATTAGTCGTATTCCTCCATGCCTTCATTCTTCATTCAGGTATGTTAATTATAATCCAGCTTTTTCATGATCATCTTTTGAAAATTCGTTTCTTATTTCAGTTCTTTCATTACAATATGCCTTTATCTACCTTCGAGTTCCTGTATTTTCGTCAAGAAATGCCTATTTTGATTCAAAAACTCTCAAATATATTTTGAGGTAAGATTCCTTCAACAATGTATAATGTGCCATTACTTATTGCTTTTTTATTGTTATTCTAGAGTTTTTTGTTGGGGTACATACTGGTGTACAATAATACTCAAGTACGTTTTTCCTACTATCTACCTATGTTTCCTGCCTGAATCCTGAATAATACGTGTTTCATGGTTAGTTCCTGAGAAATTCCGGACAACCATTTATGGACCTTTTCCTGCCCAAGAAATATGCTGATAGCAAAGGCCAGTATATTCCATGTATTTGCATAAATTAACATCAGTCTAATATGATCTGCAATGCGTTAAATATTTATTTTTATACTTTTTATGCGTATTAATACCTAATTTAAAATTATATTAATTTCATAACTTTCTCTTATGTAAAACTTTTATGATTTATTAGTGTTATATTTTTTTGTGCGTGCCAATTTGATTGATCAGTCAACCATTCCAATGCGTAATTAAGTTGGGGTGGGGGTATTTAAAAATTGAAATTCTGCAATCAGAAATGTTATTTTCTTAATTAGTGATAAATAACTTATTTTTTTCTTCAATTAAATAAGTATTAATATACTTATTAAATTTAGTCAATGGTAATCTGCTTTTTATTTTAACATCTTCTTTTCTAAGAATTCATCTCCCAGTCTGGGGGTTCTTCTTCACTTAAAGCAAATTATACAGACTGGGTGGCGCCTTGTTAGAAAAGTGAACCATACTACTAACTCATAACCTAGTGCTCACCGATGAACAGCTGCCGTCGCTGGAACGTTCAAGAATATTATGTCTTATATATTACTATATAATATATTTTATTTTTTTGTGAAAATAACGTGACAAAAAGATTTGGCGCCAAACGTGGGGCCTGAGTGTGTTTCACTATTTCTAATTTTCTAATTATTTTTTCATAAATTTGATTATATTATGCAGACTATAAATTTATTATTACTAACCCCTACTAACTTATATTTTTTTCATTGTCTACGCAATATAAATAAGTAGTTGTCTTTCAAATTGATTTTTTTGGTTAAATATTATTATATGGATTTTGTCTTTCTCTGTCAAAAGTTAAATGGAGTATTCCGGTTTTAAACAGTTTTTTACTTTGGTCTAAATAGTCGGTACAATTTGAATATTAATATCGTGATATTTCTTAATTTGTTTTACCGGTCTCCTCAAATCAGTAGTAGCTTTTTGTAAACAACCAAATACAATATTTATTTTAATATGTAATACGTGCATTTTGTTTTCTAAGTTCTTTTAACAGAAACTGAAAGTGATAAATAAATACTTTTGTTATTTGGCAGACAATAACATGATGAGATTTTTAAATTAGTAAAATTTAATTTCTTTCCTGTAAAAACATTTTTTATATTTGCAAATTTTTTGTGATAGTTCGTATACTGCAGTATAAATAATTGCTATCTTGCTTATTTGTTTATATATATTTTTGAAGAATTTTTATATAAAAATAGTTACTTACACTTTAATTAATTTTTTTATGGATTTGAGTTAATTCTAAATGGATCTTTCTTTTCATTGCAATCACCTTTTGGATTACGAACTTGACTATGAACTTGCAATACGTTCGGTAATTTCTACACGTAATGTTAGCGACAAGCGAAAAATTTTAGGAAAACTTTTAAAAAAAGAGGCAACTTCTGGCAAACCAGGAAGCCAAATTTGCATGGAAGCTTATGCTAGCGATTTTAAAAATGAAGAGAATGAAATTAATAAAAGTATTCTTTCTATTTCTGATGCTATAGCAGATTTTGAGGGATCTGTAACTGATTCCGCTTTCTTACTCATTAAATCCAGAATTAACCATCTTGTTGGTCGCGTAAAACGAATTCCAATACCAAACGCCGATCCGGACGAAGTGGTTAAATTTAAAAACGAAACTTATGCATCATGTCTAAAGTTAGAAGCTGACTTAGATGATAAAGTCACGGCTGATCCTTTAGCACAAGCAAGTACTTCCTTCTTTCCTCAGCCTTCTCCGCCCGTGGTTAATTTAAATCCAGTAATAACTTGTTCGGCTAATAAGCAACCTATATCTTCGTGGGGTGTCAAATTTAATGGAGATCCGAAAAGGGTGTTTTATTTTTTTATAGAACGCGTAACTGATTTTGCGCAGGCGCGAGAGGTTACTGATGATCAATTATTCAACTCGGCCGTGGAATTTTTTTTTTGGTGACACTTTTATTTGGTATAGAAATATTAAATCGTCGGTTACAAACTGGGATTCGTTAATTCAACAATTAAAAAAAGATTTTTTACCTCCATTTGCTGATGATGAAATATGGGAAAGTATAAGACAAAGAAGACAGAGAAAACAAGAATCTGTTACTATCTTTATAGCACAATTAGAGAATCTTTTTAGTCATTTATCTACGCGTCCTGCAGAAGTCACCAGACTTAAATATATTAAAAAGAATCTTTTACCTGATTATGTTCATCAACTTGCCTTACATACTACTGACTCAATTACGGAGTTAACTGCTTTGTGTAGGAAACTTTAAGAAGCTACCTATATTACCTCGCGGAAATCTACCCCTCAACTTTCTTACCTTAGTAATTCCTATCCTTCTAAATTTATTCAGAAAAGAAAAAGGTGATAAACCTTCATTTAGATCAGCCCGGTCGCGATCAGTAGACGAGGCTAATCAAATTAACGTAATGAATGAAATTAAAAACGATTTACCTGATACAAGCAAAAGTAAAGTCATTTGTTTCAACTGTCATCTACCTAATCATACATATAATGTTTGTAAGAAAAAAGAATCATTTTTTGTTATAAATGTGGAGAGCCTAATGTAAAAATTTCTTTCTGCCCAAAGTGTACAAAAACCTATGTTCTTCAATGCCTGTTAGTGGTCGAGGTATTGATCGGTCTAAACAACAGACCACACTAAATCATTCGTTTTTTTGCAAATCAGATTGGACTTCTTGGCTAAAATTTGTTTCTGACTTTTATAAACAAAAACACAATAAAATTTCTGAAGCTTTACCTTTATTTTTAAATAAAGAATCTGATAACAGGCCTTATCTGTTAGTAAGATTGTATGATCGTAACATTAGTGTTTTATTTGATTCAGGGGCTAATTTTTCTATAGTGGGAGCTGAAGGATTAAAAGTTTTAAAGTGCTTTAACGTTAGAATATATCCAGCAACAATTAAGAATATTTTTACAGCGGATGGCACTTCTCAGAAAATAAGCGGTGTTGCCGACTTGCCAATTTTTATTGATAATTCCTGCCAAATTATTAAAGTTTTAGTTGTACCTTCTGATACTCATTCTTTTGTATTCGGAAGCGACTTTGCTAGACAGTTTAAATTGCTTATAGATTTTAAAGAAAATAGTTGGTTTATACGTAAAGATGATACAGTTATTTCAACAGTTTCTGGCAATAATTTTAATATCTCTTTTCCAAAACTTTTCGCTCTAGATGAATTGTCATCAAAACAGAAAGCTGAAGCTTTTAAAGTTATAGAGGCGTTTAAAGCCATAGATAGTAAAGATCGATTGGGTAGAACAGATAAAATTAAATTAACAATAGATACTGGTGATAATAAACCTTTTAAAGTAAAACCATATCTTCTCTCACCTTATTTACAAGAAATTTTAAACAAAGAATTAGATTCGATGTTAAAGTTAGGCGTTGTGGAAGAGTCACAAAGTCCTTGGAGTAGTCCAACTTTATTAGTTAAAAAATCGAATGGAGAATATCGATATTGCTTTGACGGACGTTTCCTGAATAAATTTACAAAACACGATTCCTATTCCTTACCTCATATTGATCGTGTACTTAATAATCTTCGAAATGCAAAATTTATCTCATCTATTGATTTAAGAAAGGCCTTCTGGCAAATTCCTCTTGACTCTGCTTCTAAGGAAAAGACAGCTTTGTCTGTTATTGGTAGAGGTCAATTTCAATTCACTGTTATGCCTTTTGGGTTATGTAATTCGGCTCAAACACAACAAAGATTGGTTGACGCCATCTTTGGACCAGAATATGAACCTCATATTTTCTCTTATCTCGACGACATTTCGATGTGTTCTCCTGATTTTAATCATCACGTTGAACTTTTGACTACAGTAAAAAATATTTTGAAAGATGCAGGGCTAACTATTAATTTAGAAAAATGCAACTTCTTTAAAACTTCACTTAAGTATCTTGGATTCATAGTGGGTAATAATTCACTAACTACGGATCCTTCGAAAGTTGATTCTATGGTTAATTATCCTCGTCCTCGTAATACTACTGAGATTAAACGTTTTTTGGGAATGTGTTCTTGGTACAGACGTTTTATCCAGAATTTCTCGTCCCTTATCGCTTAAAGTCAAAAAGAAGAAACAGCCTGTCTCATGGAATGACGAAGCCGAAGCCGCTTTTGTTAATATTAAGCAAAAGTTGGTTTCTGCGCCGATTTTATCCCAACCTAATTTCTCTCAGCCATTTACAGTACAGTCTGATGCTTCCGACGTAGGTTTAGGAGGTGTGTTGACTCAGCTTATTGATGGAGAGGAGAAGGTGATATCGTATGCAAGCCGAGCATTATCGAGAGCAGAAAGAAATTATTCTGTGACAGAAAGGGAGTGTTTAGCAGTTATTTTTAGCATTGAAAAGTCTAGACCGTGGATTGAAGGTACTTGTTTCACTGTCATCACAGATCATTACAGTTTGCTTTGGTTAAATAACATTAAAAACCCTTCAGGTCGACTTTCCCGTTGGATTCTTAAGCTTAGACAATATTCCTTTGATTTGCAGCATCGCAAAGGTTCGTTGAACGTTGTTCCTGATGCATTAAGTAGAATTCCTTATTCTGATATACCTGACGATACTGTCGACTGTTCTTCATGTTCTATGCCTATACCTAAAGACGAAGTGTCTTTGTTATCTGTAAATTTAAATTCTGTTGATCCTTGGTATTCTTCTTTGCGTGAAAAAATTCTTTCTTTTCCTGATAAATATCCGCAATGGAAGGTCGAGAATGGTACTGTTTACAAGCTTATTCCTTGCAAATCAAAATATGTGTTTAATTCGACGGAATGGAAATTGCTAGTTCCAAAATCACAAAGAACTAAAATTCTTGAATCGTGCCATAATCCCCTTACATGTGCACATTTCGGTTTTCGCAAAACGTTGTTTAGAGCACAAGAATCATACTATTGGCCTCATATGAGATCTGACGTGCTAAAATTTGTACGCAAATGTTTGGTATGTGGTGCTCAAAAACACTCAAATGCCGCCAGGATTGGTACCATGGGAAAAGAAAAAATTGTTGATCGTCCATTTCAGATTTTGTCTATTGATCTTGTTGGTCCATTTCCTAGAAGTAAAAAAGATCATAAGTGGCTTTTAGTTATTTCAGACTGGTTTTCTAAATACACACTCATTTTTCCTCTTAGACATTCGAAGTCTCCCGTTATAGTTAATCATTTGGAGAATGATGTATTTCTTATTTTTGGAGTTCCTCAATATATTATCTGTGACAATGCTACTAACTTTATTAGTCGCAACTTTAAAGATCTTTGTGCAAAATATAAAGTTAAACATTGGTATACTCCCTTCTATTCACCACAATGTAATTTTGTGGAGAGAACAAATAAGACCATCACTACTGCTATTCGTTGTTATATTGACAAGCACGATGATTGGGATCTGCATATTTCTGAAATCAGACAGGGTATTAATACCGCTGTCCATGAAGTGACAGGCTTTCCTCCTGCCTATTTGAATTTTGGAAGGCATATACCCCTCTCGGGTGATTACTATAGTCGGGTTCCTTCTGATGAATCAGTTGAGATTTTACCTGGCGACAGAAATACATACGCAGAGTCATTTACTGAGTTTCGCAGTTTATTCCAGGAAGTACGTCAGAAACTTCACACCGCTTATGAGAGGAATGCGAAGTCGTATAATCTCCGAAAACGAGATGTTAGTTTTAAAGTTGGCGACAAGGTTTGGCGTCCAAACAAAATATTGTCTAGTGCTCCGAATAAATTTTCTCCAAAACTTTGTCCTAAAAATATTTTATCTGTCGTGCATAAAAAACTTTCATCCTTGGTTTACGAATTAAAAAATATTGACGGATCCAAAGCAGGAAGATGGCATGTAAAGGATTTAAAACCTTACCTTGGTTCTGTGGAATCCTTGAGAAGGGGAAGTATTTCCACATCTTCCTAAATATCTTATACATTACCTTCTATCTTACCTTATACCTTACCTTATATATTACCTTATACATTACCTTATATATTACCTTGTATCTTATCTTATATATTACCTTATATCTTACCTTGGCGACATGGCCTTACCGCGTTTCTTGCGCTCTACCTCATATCTTACCTTGGTTATATTACCTTCTCTTATACCTTACCTTTGTTTGTACATAAACAAATTGAAGGAAATTACCTTTAGCGTAAAGTAAAGCTTTATGTAATTATTGGCTAAAGATTTGTTTACCTTGGCCTTAATTTTCTCGCACTGTTGCGCTTTTTCCCTTTTTTAACTAACTTACCTTGCCAAAATATTTTGTTGGTACCTTAAAATTTTGTTTTTGATGTAGACAATGGACCTTATCGTCTCATACCTTGTAAATACTTATCTTATTTATTTAGCATATAGATTAGTTTTCTTCTTAAATTCATTTATCTTACCCCTTTTGTATACTATATACTAATAAATATTCCCCGATTTAGACGTAATTTACTTTCGTCTTTACCTTCTCTTATGATTTCCGTTTTCTTGGTGACATAAGTTGTCATTGGGTGCTGTAAGGCTGATGACGAGGACTCCTATGCCATTATAGGTGTCGCAATATCAGCTATCCTGGGCCAACTAACCATTACCCAGTGGAAGGTAGCTGAAACCTGCACTAGCATTCCAATCCAAGACGGTTTCCTATGTTTCTTTCCCCGAAAGAATTTACCTTAATTTTTTTGCCCAGGCTAGTCTTAGACTGCAAAAGTGTACTAGCAGAGCTGATTTCCCCCGTTTTTTTTTCCTTTTAAGATTCTGAAAAGATAGGAGTAATTCACTTTTCTTTCTATTTTGTTATTTTTAGTTCTGTATAGTTTTATTTTATTTAGTTCTACTTATTAGCCATTCCAATCTGATTATCAGATTGTACTTTTTTATAGTAAGTTGTCAAGCGCAACGTCAGGTTTTTAGAGGACATTCCCGAATATGACCCTCATAAATTGACCTACCGATAATGACCTACCGATGATGACCTCCGCGAGGACGTATGATACGCTTAAGCTATCGAACTAAAAATCTGACGTATATGACATCTGTCAACATCTAACATTTTTTATGTTATCTGTACTATTGTTAAAAATAGTCTACCTTCGATGTGTCTCGTTTCGCTACAACGTTATGTAAATTTAATTATTAATTAGCATATTAATTTAAAATATTTAATTTTAAGTTCATAAATGGGTACTATTGAGTTATCTAGCGCATTCGCCAGAAATATATATAAGCTAGTACCACCGTTCTGAAATGATTTATATGACGTCAAAATATCGTGAAAAATCAATATAATGGAGTTTGCGTATCTGTTCTTTGGCAGAAATTTGGTCGACAATGTAGTTTTTGAATGCTATCCTTTTTTAACATGGAATAAATCAACATCGAGGTACCATTTCCGAGTATTCTGATCGAGATCTTCAAAAGGGCTTTTTTCCTGTGGCTAAGAGAGACACTTCCTGCAAGTCCGTGTGTGGAGTGTGGTGTTTTACACACGTGAACCATCCCTTAACCCAAATTGGGCCTTTGTACCTTAAGTTTTTTATTATAGAATGGTTCTTTCATATCTTAAGAGTTTCTATTGCCTAATTAACAGTTTTTTTGGACACTGTGCTGATGCTAAATGGTGAAGACTGTATATTAGTCGTATTCCTCCATGCCTTCATTCTTCATTCAGGTATGTTATCTATAATCCAGCTTTTTCATGATCATCTTTTGAAAATTCGTTTCTTATTTCAGTTCTTTCATTACAATATGCCTTTATCTACTTTCAAATTCCTGTATTTTCGTCAAGAAATGCCTATTTGGATTCAAGATCTCTCAAATATATTTTGAGGTAAGATTCCTTCAACAATGTATAATATGCCATTACTTATTGCTTTTTTATTGTTATTCTAGAGTTTTTTGTTGGGGTACATACTGGTGTACAATAATACTCAAGTACGTTTTTCTTACTGTCTACCTATGTTTCCTGCCTGAATCCTGAATAATACGTGTATCATGGTTAATTCCTGAGAAATTCCAGACAACCATTTATGGACCTTTTCCTGCCAAAGAAATATGCTGATAGCAAAGGCCAGTATATTCCATGTATTTGCATAAATTAACATCAGTCTAATATGATCTGCAATGCGTTAAATATTTATTTTTATTCTTTTTATGCGTATTAATACCTAATTTAAAATTATATTAATTTCATAACTCTCTCTTATGTAAAACTTTTCTGATTTATTAGTGTTATATTTTTTTGGTGCGTGTCAATTTCATTGATCAATCAACCATTCGAATGCGTAATTAAGTTGGGGTGGGGGTATTTAAAAATTGAAATTCTGCAATCAGAAATGTTATTTTCTTAATTAGTGATAAATAACTTATTTTTTTCTTCAATTAAATAAGTATTAATATACTTATTAAATTTAGTCAATGGTAATCTGCTTTTTATTTTAACATCTTCTTTTCTAAGAATTCATCTGCCAGTCTGGGGGTTCTTCTTCACTTAAAGCAAATTATACAGACTGGGTGGCGCCTTGTTAGAAAAGTGAACGATACTACTAACTCATAACCTAGTGCTCACCGATGAACAGCTGCCGTCGCTGGAACGTTCAAGAATATTATGTATTATATATTACTATATAATATATTTTATTTTTTTGTGAAAATAACGTGACAACTTAGAGGCTTTACCCCTTACTCTTTATTCCTTTCACAACAAAAACAAAAATACCGACACAGCATCATTGAACATCGCAAGATTATACGTGTTGATCAGGCACGCTTTCAAGCAACGCTCAACGGCACAGAGCTTCGTGCAACTGTTCACGATCTCTCTTACTTTTATCTCTTAACACAAACGTTTAATTTTTCACTCTCTATATTTCTTTAACACTGATTACTATCTTATACCTCTTTATTACTTGGGGGAAAACAAGCAAAATACGTTTTATTTATTTTGCTACCTATTTTCACTAGTGGCTATAACAACAAAAAAAAAATAGATGCATTGTTCCTACTACTCTTCAAAATTATATGGTTCGTGGTACGGGGCCAATCTATATACATGGACTGTTTCCTGTTTAGCTCTTGCTCCTTCACCTCTCTGGATAATGTAATGTACTGGCGACGCTTTTCTTACAATTACAAATGGTCCGTGGTGCAGTTTGTCACTTTTTCCTTTCTTCCTAATGTAAACTCTAAGTTTGACTTTGTCTCCAGTTTCATATGTCACTTTTTTTGATTACTGTCATATCTGGATTTGTCCTTTTTCTGTTTCTGAGTAATATTCCTTTTTGCTTCCTGTCTGTGTTCCTCTATATTCGGGTTCGGAATAAGCATCGTGGCTAATTTTAAAAACATTGCGTATGGCGTCCGGTATGAGCTGTGGGTTTCTTCCAAAAACTAAATAAAATGGCGAAAACTGAGTTGTGTCCTGTTTGCTGGAATTGTAGGCAAATGTTACCTGGCTGAGCATATCTGCTACTGTTTTGTTAAAACGCTCAGTTAGCCCATTAGTCTGCGGGTGGTATGACGTAGTATATACGTTTTCTGAGCCCATGTTTTGCACCATTTTTCTTACCAATTCTGACCTAAAAACTTGACCTCTGTCACTCAATATTTTATTTGGTACTCCATGGATGCTTATTACTTGGTCCACCAGAAACGATGCTATCTCTTCTGCTTTTGCACTTGGTATTGCTTTGGTTATGGCATAACGGGTCACATAATCTGTACAAACAACTATATTATTATTCTGGCTTTTTGTTTTTGTTAGGGGTCCTAAAATATCTGTGCCTATCATTTCGAAAGGCTGCAAATCAACAATTTTTATTGGTTGCAGATCACCTGCTGGTTTTTCATTGTTTGGCCCTTTTCTCATCTGACAATCATTAAAATCTTCCGTTTTTGAATTTAAAGAATTTGTTTTAGATATAAATCCTGATATTTTAGCTGTAACTGAATCTTGGTTAAATCATAATGATTCATCTACTATCTTTGATATTTTTGGCTATAAGTTTCTTAGATTGGATAGGAATACTAAAGGTGGTGGAATTAGCGTTTACGTTAAAAATCATTTAAAAGTCAAAGTAATAACTGTTCTTGACACTAGACCTTTGGAAACATTTTGGCTTAATATTTTAATTAACAAGAAAAAAGTAGGTTTTGGAATTATTTATAAACCACCAAACATTAGTTTCAATTCATTTTTTATTCTTAACCAGGTAATTCCACAAGTGTACTTATCGGTTGATAGACTGATCATAACAGGTGATTTTAATGTTGATCTGTACAATAAAAATCAAGATGGTTATCTTCTTGAAAATTTATTTGCAACTTTCAGTTTAAAACAAATTATTTCAGAGCCTACAAGAAAAGAAACGTCACCAAAAATAATTGATCATCTTTATATAGATGAAAATATAAATATTACAGATTCTGGTATATTCAAAACACAATTAATAAAAAATTCTTCGGGAATTTCTCTAACTGATCATTCAATGGTATTTTGTAAACTTTTATTAGAAAATAAATCTCCTTGTTCATTAAGGTACTACAGAAATTTTAAAAATATTAATTTTGATTTATTTAATGAAGATTTAGGGCAAATTGATTGGAATGCAGTTGAAAACATTAATAATTTTGATAATAAAATTGAAATATTTAACAATAATATCCTAAATTTATTTAACAAACATGCACCAGTTCAAATAAATAAAAATAAAAAAACAAATTCGTGGATTAATTCGAATATAAAAAATTTTGCAAAATTAAAAAAAAACTTTCAAAAAATATTGTAAAAATAAATCTGAATCAAATTGGAAAGATTATGTAGAAATAAGAAACTTTCTATCTAAATTTATAAAGAAAGAAAAGCAAACATTTATAAAGAATAATATAAATCCAAATAATCCAACACTTTTTTGGAAAAACTTGAAAAAATTTAATATTAATTTAAAAGAATCTAAATCAGTAAATGAATATCCTTGTGCACAAGTACTAAATAATCATTTTATAAATTCTGTAAAAAATGGATCTCCAAACCAAAATTTACTATCTTTTTATTTGAATAATAAGTTTTCTAAAATTGGTAAAGATGTGTTTCTAAATTTAAAACCAATTACAAATTACGATATTGTTAAAATTTTATCAAAAATTAAAACAGACTCATGTGGAACAGATGGTATTACTTTACGCATGTTAAATCTGTGTATGAATAATAATTTTTTAAATACTATTAAACATATAATAAATTGTTCTATTCTAAATAATAATTTTTCTAATATCTGGAAAACTAGTTTAGTTATACCGATTCCTAAAATTCACAACGCAGAAAATGTAGATGATTTTAGACCAATTTCTCTACTTCCTGTAATATCTAAAATTTTAGAACGTATAGTTTTTGACCAAATAATAGAGTATTTTAAAAAATATGATATTTTACCAGAAAATCAATCAGGTTTTAGAGAAAATTTTAGTACTACTACTTTACTCTGTAAACTTAAAGATGATATTTTAGAAAATTGGGATTCAGGTTTTGTTACTAATATAGTCTTTCTCGATTTGGCTAAAGCCTTTGATTCTCTAAATCATGAAATGTTATTAGCAAAGCTTAAATATATAGGTTTTAGTCTAAAAACTTGCCAGTGGTTCAAACATTATTTATCTGACAGAAAACAAGTGACAAAAATTGCAAACGAATACATTTGTGACATTTCAAATTCACTGCCTATTTCTAGAGGTGTTCCACAAGGATCAGTATTAGGCCCTTTATTGTTTATTATATACACTTTTGATTTTCATTTATCTATTAAACACGGTAATCTTTTAGCTTTTGCAGATGATACTCAAATATACCACTCAATCAAGTACACAGATTTAAAAAATAGTATTTCCTTAATCAATAAGGATATTTTAAATATTTCGAAAACTATAACTGATCACGGATTAAAAATAAATGAAAATAAAACTAACTTAATTTTAACTGGTCCTAAAACACTAATCACTAAAATAAAAAATAATTCTGATTTCAAAATTGTTCTAAACAATAGTTTTAAGATACCGTCAATCGAATTTGGCAAAAATCTTGGCGTAATTTTTGATCAGCATCTTAATTTTCATGAACATATAAAAAATATAATTAAAAAAGCATACTACAAACTAAGAATTTTATATAACTTTAAGGACTACTTAAATACCGATACTAAACTTAGACTGGTTGATTCAATTATTCTAAGTGGATTAGATTACTGTGATATCATTTATCACAAAAATATCAGTAACGAAGATAAACAGAAATTACAAATTCTTCAAAATAACTGTGTTCGTTTTTCAGTAGGGCTAAAAAAGTATGATCACGTATCACCTAGTTTTGACCAACATAATTTAATTAAATTAGAAAAAAGACGCGAAATCCACATATCCTGTTTTATTTATAAAATAATTTTAACTCAGAAACCAAGATATTTATTTGAAAAAATTGAATTCAGGAATAATATTCATAATGTTAATACTAGAAATCAGAACGCAATAGAAATACCTAAACATCATACTGAAAAATATAAGTCTTCGTTTAAATATACCTCTTCTGTAATTTATAATAATATTCCTTCTAGTCTGAGGGGCTTAAGCTATATAACTTTCAAAAAAAATATAAAAAATTATTTAGTAAGGGTAGGATTGGAAGAATGATTTTTTATAAATCAAAACCCTACCTATTTATGCCAAATAGTATACTACTGTCATTTTTTGGTTTTCTTTTTTACTTTATCATTTTTATATTTATATTTTTAATTGTTTTATTGGCATAAATAAACATCTTTATTATTATTATTATTATTATTATTACATCCCCTAATAAATTTCTTCACGTCAAGATGCATTTTATCCCAATAATAGCGTGTGTTTATTCTGTCATAAGTTCTTGCATATCCTAGGTGCTCACAATGCAGCTGTTGCATCAGTTGTGCTTTTAGTCCTTGAGGGATTACCAACTTGTCCTTCTGGTGTGGGACAGCCGACTTTTTATATAGCACACCATCTTTAACTGTAAAATTTTTTGCACGACGTAGCAAATGTGAATTGCCATAATTCGGATCCTGGACTGCCTGTAGTAAGTCTGACACGACTGTATCTTCTTCTTGGAACTCCATGAGGTCCACTAAAGGTAGCAAAAATGTGGGAATTTCATTGGCATCATACTTGTCCTTTAGTGTTGCCTGGAAACAGGGTTGTCTGGAAAGACAGTCTGCGTCTTGATTGCATTTCCCTGAGTTGTGGATTATTTCGTAATCAAATTCTTGCGGTTTGCAGCTCCATCTAGCTAATCTCCCTGTAACATTATTGAGATTCTTTAGATAACACAGTGGCTGGTGATCAGAAAAGATTTTTATGTGTTCTCCCTAAATATAGCTTCTCAGATAAGTTAAACTCCACACTATGGCGAGACCTTCTTTTTCTCCAACTCCATAATTTTTTTCGGCTTTTGTCAGAGTTCTGGACACATAGCAAATGGGATGCATTTCCTCGTTAATTTTTTGTAGTAGTACTGCCGCTATTCCTTGGTCTGATGCGTCGACATGTAGCTCTTTTTCTGCGTTTGGAAGGTAGTGAGTTAACACTGGTGGCGATTCTAATTTTCTTTTTAAAGTCTGGAAAGCTTCTTCTTGGGCTGATGTCCACCAAAATGGTGTATCTTTCTTCAGCAAATCGTATAACGGCCTGGCAATGATAGTTGGTGAGTCCTAGAAATCTTTGAAGTGATTTTTTATGTCTTGGAGTTGCAAAATGGTGTACTGCTTCTAGTTTTGAAGAATCTGGGGAATACCTCGATCACTAATGGTGTGGCCTAGTACTGTTAGTTCTTTATACGCAAACTGACACTTAGATGGTTTTAGCTTTAGACCAGTTGCTTTTCTTAGGTTCTCGTTATGTTCTTCCAAATTTCTTCCATAGACCAAGATGTCATCTAAGTACGTCATTGCTCCATTCCACTTCATGTCTCATAAAATGACGTCTGCCAACTGCTGAAAAGTGCAACAAGCTTATCGCAAAATGTGTATGCAGGCAGCAGCAGCCAAAGTACAGTTGGTATGGCTAGTCGCTTGTTATAGTGAGCTGTCGCGCGGGGCCGGGCGTTGGACCGTCGCGGTTTTTTAATAATGTGCCTAGTTTTGCCAAGGAAGTAATTACCTACAAATAAACATCGCAAAAACATAAAATAGATACTATAGTTAGTATATTACACATTGCTACTCTAGATGTTTATGACTTTTAGTTTTAGTATTGCTTTTCTATGTGATTTAAAAGTCTAAGATTGTTAGCCGCTTCCCGTTTTGATACGTCTCCTCAATAGATGTCGCGCCTTTTACTAAAAGTATGATTATTCGTAATGTGTTAGAATAAATAGGCAATACAAGGAATCAAGGAATGTACTGTACCCTGAACCATTTTCGTTAAACATGTATTTTTAGTTATTTACAATACATCTAGGTTTTTCTACAGCTTATCCGTTTCATTATTTAATCCGACTATGCTACAGGGTACTACAATTGCATTTTTGCTGTAACTTGACCGAAATATCAAATAATACCCAAACACATATTGATATTACACAATGAAATAGGAACGCTAGCCGAAACACCGTTTTCTTTAATAAATACAATACAGATACAATGCGCATAGTAGTTAATTAGTTTTTCATTGTCAAACCCAAATGTTTTTTAAATAGTATATTTCACGGGGCCGGGCGATTCGAGTGTATTGCAGCAAACCCAGCAAACCCAAGCAAACCCAACCGGGACCGGCATATTGATATCTTTCGACGATGGCTTGGCTTGATTCTTTCTTGAGGAACTTGCATTATTTTAAAAAAAGTTTGGTTTTACAAAATAAATTATTAAGTTGGTCATTGAAAATAAATTTAGGTGGGTCATTGACAAATGACCTTATGGACGAGCCGCGCCTGTTAGAATATAAAGTCCAGAACATATATATATATATATATATATATATATATATATATATATATATATATATATATATATATATATATATATATATATATTCATTAAATACAATTTTTATAATAGGTGTATATATAAAAAATACCGTTATATTTAGCTACAACTATTTTAATTTATGATTTCTGCGACAGAACAATACTTGCAACCATGCAATACCCATGCAACTCCAAGCGTTGTTTATCAGAAAGGAATATATATATATATATATATATATATATATATATATATATATATATATATATATATATATATATATATATATATTCTACTGTAAAATCTGTTTAGTATTTGGAAAAAATTAATAACTTAATAACATGTAGCTTTTGTCCTGAGTGCGACTCTGTTGTCGCGTCGTGATTCCGCTCACTGATTATAACTTCAATATTTACATTATTTAAACTTCCTCTTACGGAGAGAACATCTGTCGCTGCTTCTTGCTGATTCTTGTTCTGATTCTGATTCTGTTTCTGGACAGTGCTTATGTGTGTTAACACTGTCCGTTGAAGTTTTCCGACTGCCATTGCTGTTGCCAATTTTGATACCTATTGGTTTGCTGCTCTGGACGGCGGCCATTTTGTTCTTGACTACGTTGATTTGGCGTCCATCTTATTCTTTGGTTTTCTAAATTTCGCTGTCCCCTGTAGTTTTGGTTGTTTCTATGTTGCGGGTTGCTAAAACAAACTCTCGCCTTGTGACCTGGTTTTCCACACTGGAAACATACTGGCCGACTGTCGGTAGTACGTGACTGCCAGTTTTTAAAATTTCTGTTTTCTCTTCTGTCTTGGCTTTGATTTTGCATAGCTTTTCCAATTTTATCTCTAACAACTTGCGTGATTTCATCCATCAAGTTCGATTTTGTTTTCTCTGGCTGAACCTGCTGACTCGTCCCTATTACTCTGTCTGATATTGACAGCTGTGCGAAGATTTACGAAGCATGACTTAGTTTTTTTTTCAGCGTCGTTTATGGTTTTAACGAGCTCTTGTACCTCTGCAAACTTTTTTGACTGCCTAAGCTTGATTTGGTAGGCGTATGTGGGCAGTAGACCTTGTTCAAAATGTTCTCGTCTAACTTCCTCTTTCATTTGTGGATCTACTTTGTCGCATAGGTACACCATTTCCCGTAGATAATTCATTACGTTTTCACCTGGCAGACATACGAGCTAAACGAAAATTATTTTTTCAGGTCCTCTACTGTCGCTTTCCAATCGGAACCTGGGTTTCTTATTGCATAAATTTGCAACCAAGTTTGTGCTTGTCCCAATAAATACGACGAAAAATATCACAGCTTAAGGTTGTCATTCCAGTTGTTAATCAAAGCTGTTTTTCATAGTCAGCGGGTGTTCTGCTTGGGTTTATTAGATTTCCCAACGTATAATTTAATGGGTCTGGCATTTTTGAAAAAATATTTGTATCTGATTTAGGGGTTACCTGGTCGTTACTTGGCAATAAACTTAGTGACTCGTTTGAAAAATTTTGAGAAATGGAGCTATTACTGCTATTTTCCGCTAAAATTGACGACTGTATGCTTTCTGGCGAGTTATTAAATATTAATGACCTTCTAACACTGTCTTTACTATTAGGGGTTGATGACGTTTCAACAACTATGTCGTTTTCTCTACTACCGCTTATTCCCTTGTTTTCCGCCTTACTTTCACTTTCTGCTACTTTCTTATCTCTATTTTCTGCCTTTTTAGAATGACTTCTTAACACCATTAATTTCTCCATGTAGTAAGAAAAGTGCACATTTTAAAAAATAACTCATCCTTAAATAGTAGGAACCAAGATCAAAAATTTATTTTTAAGACTCCAAACTAATAAAAAAAAAATAAGTAGCAATTTTCATACTGCATAACTGGCATAACTTTAATTCTGCTTACTTTTAGCATTCAAACCCAAAAAGGCAGAAGATAGATATGGGTTCTCATTAAAAAAAGAACTCAAAAAAGTTTTAAAACAATTTTAACTAAGTTTTCTACCGGCATGAGTTACTGGGGAAAATCCAATAAATAAAAAATCCAATATGTATTTTATTGAAACCGAAAAATTCTAAACTATTTAAAAATAAACTAAGTTTATCCAAAGAACACGTACTAAAAATGTAACACAGGCCAATAAAATACTTCTTTAAAAACGCTCTAAATAAATTTTAAATATAAAGTAATACCGTTAAAAGCATGAAAGATTGTTCACTTCGCTCAAGGAATGTGCCTAAAAAACATTCTGTTAACCGCAAGAAGCAAATAAAAAAAACGACAACCTTGACCATGACCTTTTTGGAATTTTATCAGCAAATAACACTTCAATAATTTCATGTCTTTTTCAAAAATACATTTTTCCATATACAACAAAATACAAAATCGGTACCCTAAGCAGCTTGCGAATTTTGCATAAACTAACAATGAAACCAAAAGGTAGGTAATTATTCACGAAACAACGGCCGTTCTGGCCGAAACACGGTGCTTCGACCAAGATTGTCACGGGATCTTTATTAAAACACTGGTTTCATCATTGCAGTATTTATTAAATTAAAATTAATATTTATATTTTATACAATTTATACAAAGTACCCAAAAGAATCCTACCTCTTAACTCCTAAATCACCGCCGCGCCGGCGAGGAAAGTGTTTCTGCTTGGCTCGAGAGGATGAATGACGTTTACTGCTGGTCTCTCCTCCCAGGTCGACCCCTTCCGCCCTGGCGCCGGCCGGTCCGATATGCCGACGTGCGTCGATCGACGCGTATTAAGAGGAGGGTCGACCAGTTAGGGTTGACAGAAAAATGATTTGGTGACAATATAATCATAATTTAACTTAAAATCGACATAAAATGAAATAAACTTTATACTTTAGTCTTCAAATCTCACAACTGAAACTTTAACCTAACTTGACTTTCAAATTTACTTTTAAAAGAACAGCTGATTAATTTTTAAATTAATTACTAAAAATTAGTAGGGATGGGCAATTTGTTTTGGAGCAAGCCACTTTTCGAAAATGTAGGTATCTTTAATTTAGCTTACCGTTTCTTGTAAAATATAATAGAGAGATCTAAGTATAATTCTTGTAAATAATCTCTTATGTTCAGCTTTTGTATTTTCTTTTATTTATACCTTAATTATTTTACTAAAATTTGTAATGTTTAGTTCCACAATACTTAAGCAGAAAAGAAAGAAGTATTTGTTAAATTTTCATTTATTTTCTGAAAAACTTATATCTGAAGTTCATGACCTAAAGCTAGGTTTTGTTACAGGCATTCTTTCCCTTTTTCCCATTTCGCGTAAGTTTCTTGTACCTTTGTCATGAAGGACTGCTATTTTGATATGATCAGAGATTTATAAAATTTAGTGCCACGATACTAAGGTTTTAAGGTTTCCTGTTTTTTTTTTCTGATATATCAGTCTATGCCTTTACCGGGGGCAAAAACAGGTAGCGCTTGGATCTTGTTTTTACCCATGCCTCTCTCCGCAGCAGAGCTAGACGTCCCTACCCAATGAGGCAGGGACTAGAGTATTGGATAATAAAACAACCACCCTTTTTGCATCAATCCCGCTGCAGCTCCTATTCATCAACTCATTCAGCACTCAAAAGTTGATTTATAATTTCTTCGTGATTATTATAAGCGACGTTAATATTTGAAGTTTCACCTTAGTTTTCTAAAAAAAATTCTTAATTTTAATTGGAAACTTTCTAAATTTAAGTTTTGTAAATTACCAATAATATTTTCAATCGACATAAAAAAAGCAGTTGCAGTTACGCTAAAATCAACAGGCTTACTCTGGCCATTGCCAGCCTTGGTTCGGCAATTTATTGGTGTCCTTGTGAAAAACTTGGTCCCTTCAAAGATAGACAATACTGGTCATACCCTCCGATGATCGGCTGGCAATCCGCGATAGATCTTCGATAGGTTGAGAATTTTTTAATGTTTGGAAAACACCACTCTGTTTCAACACTTCCACCAACATCACAACACTTGTTTCTTTTTCGGTTAACCATTGAAACGAAAAAATCCAATATAATCGATGGATCGCTTCCCGAAAAAATCGAGTCCGACTGCTCCAGTTAACTGACAAATCCGTGGTACTCTGTTTTTAAAAACAATTTATTTTACTGAATTACAAAATTATGATCAAAAATGCATTTACAAAGTATACGTTTTACAATTAAGAATTTCCAACTGACTTACTCTTCCTGGCTTTTGCTGCATACTATAATGTCATCGGATATGCATACTCAGCATTATCTGGGCTAGGTGGTGATATAACTAGTGCAAAAGCATTTATTAAAAAAATGCAACTTAACTATTTGAGACACCCGGTATATAAGTTTGACTATAATTTTTTCAGTGGACTGAAAATATCGGTCAAAATAGAAATGTGGTAGTATGTTAGTTTATCAATCAGTTTATATGTTTTTTAGGCAAATTATTTAAATAATTCAAGTAGTTTTTCGACATAAATGCTTCGAAAAGTGTAAAGTTAAAAATGGTTACCAGCATTGTAAAAATACCCTAACAATCAATGCTTAAAAAATAACCTACTGTGATTTAAGGTAGAGCATAGAAAGATGGAATAACAGAGTTCTAATTTTATTTATTAATACTTTTTAGAAGAAGCCTGTAGGAAATTAAATATATTTACTAAATTAATCCTGATGTCTTACAAAGGAGTAGGAAAAACGATTTGCTGTATCTTACAAAAAGTTACAAAATTGGATATAGTTTCAAGATGTTACTCTTGTAAAGCCCGTGCCAATCAATTAGTTGCTCTGTCGTATCGCGATACATAAGTCTCTGTAGAATTTGTTCATAAATATGTTTGATTCCACCTATCGATCCGCTTTTACAAAGTTTTATTGTTTTTTTTTCTAAGAAATTGATTCTCATACTATGATTAAAATAGTTGGTTTAAATTAAATAATTTCTATTTTTTAAGGAATTGTGTATGTTAATGTATTCTTTATAATTTAGAGAATATTGGGCCACCTGCAACGGTGCCAAATGGATCAGTTGTACAAGCTGAACAGGATGAACAAAGTCAGAATGAACCTTTGCCGCCTGGTTGGGAAATGAGATTTGACACCTATGGAAGACAATATTATGTTGATCATAATACGAGGTAAGCCAAACTGGGTGTTCCTAAACTCCGCCGGACTAATTGACCAGCCATATTTACTATACATAAACTCCGCCGGCAGCTTCAAGAATCTCATACATAAACTCCGTCGCATCATAATTATGCATAATATTGTAAATAAAACCGTAAAACTTCATTTAAAATTTTTTATTAAACCCTGTCTAAAACTATACACTTGATATTAATTTTAAACTATCTTAATAACATAAAGCTTATAATTTAAACATTATTTCTTTAAATAATAGGAAACTAATTTTACAAACTCAAATTTCGTTATCGTTTTGGAATTTTACAAGGTTATTTTGTCTTTAAAAAATAATTTCTTCCTTAAATATAATTTATTTTTTATTTCGTGGGGTGTTTTAACACTATTCATTTTTACGCATGTATCTATCTGAAGATTTTTTAAAACATCAATAAAAAGAAAAATGTTTGGATGGGCATTATAAAAATATGAGTTGAATTTACTATGAAAGGACTCACAAGCATTTGTAGTGCGTTCAGTTTCTGTAGCACTTGCCCAGATAGATGGAGGAAATAAACTATACTCATCAATGTAATTGTCCGTCAGATAGTCAGCAAACTTAATTAGTTTGTGGTTAGTAGGAATCACAGACATAAGACTAAACACAAAACAGTCACTAACATCACTTGGTTCGAGCATTGCTAAACCAAAGGTCCACCGTAGCCATTCACCAACTTTAGATGATTTATTTTTATAGTCACTCACTAATCCCAACTTTTGAATTCTTCTCCAGAAACTTTGGCACAAATGGAATCGGCATCCTGTAATCCGGACATGTGGAAAAATGTTCCTTGCTGCATCATGGATGGCTTTTTCAAAGTCGGCAACGATTTCCTTGGGTTGGAAAATTAAGTTTAAACTCTGACACCTTGCGGCAATTGCTTTGAATGCTTGCATATACGTTGTCAACTTTTTATCAGGCAATAAACAAAACACCAATGGAGTATAGTGAGAGTTTTGTAAGCCGTGTATACTGAAGAACTGAAGAAAAAGTTTTGGGCAGTAATCAAAAGTTCCATCTACGAAGATTTTTTCTGAGTTACTCAAAAACTGGAGATTAGTTGCACATGAGAATATCACAATCTTGTTAACTTCGTCGTTCTCCATTCAAAATGGTTCGTTTTTTATCGTTGTTATATTAGCATTTTTCAAATATTCTTGGATTTTTTCAACAGATTTTGGCAGAGCAGGGAAGACAGATTTTCGAGCATTATATATATTATTTCTTATATATATGAAATCCCTTGTTGTCAATTCATCAATGTTATCCGACGCCGACGTTATTTCCATTCTAATTAGTTTGAGTGGCCTCTCGCTTATGTTTTCCACAGCTTTTCTTTTAATGCTGTTGGATATATGTTGCCTACTTCGATGTTTAGGCGGCGGGTGGTTATGCGACCCATCCTTTTTGAATATGGTTGTAAGCTCGCCGTCGACATAAATTTTAGAATTGCACTTTTTTTGGACGCACTTCCATTTCACTCCAAACGAAGTCTCTTCGGCTCTATGAAACTTGTATTCATCTTCTACTATTAACTTCCACGTTGTAGTATGTAGTATGTTCCAGTATTTCCACGTTGACCGGTGATCACTTCCATTCTTTTCACTTTTTCAAAAATAGACCTTCCTACTTCACTAAAACGAAACGACTTTATCAATTAGGCTATTTTACCTGTTTGGGAATATAACTACCTAATACTAATATAAATAAATATATAAAATCTAATTACCTACATCAACGAACCTGATCGATTTGTACAATTACCTGGAACAACCCCTAATTACCACTACGGCAGAGTTTATGGGTAGTCCATACAGGCCAATTTTCGAAATATACCTGTGACTGTCTTAATCCGGCGGAGTTCGTGAGCAGCCGAAAAACTAACTCTATTTTCATCATCTTTTTAGTAAAATACAAATCTGTGATTAACCAGCTTAAGGTAGACTTTCGAACCTTGGGGCTGCGACCACTGCGACAGGAGACAAAATGCTTTTGAGCGATACTTTTTTGGTCTTCTGTCGCAGCCGCAAAGTTCGAAAGTCTACCTTTACCTTAACCCTATATTTATCCAAAACAAACATATATTTAAACCTTAATTTTCATTGGGAGTCGTAGTGTGTTCAACAACACTCGCAGTAAACTTTTTCTTAGATCTCTCAATATGGTGGCCAAGTCACTTGTGATTTATGGCACCCTGTTGAAGTCTGGTCTATTTTACGTTTAGAGGTTGGCTAAAAAGACAGGACCGGACTTGTGCTTACCGTTCAACTTAAATAGTAAACACCAAGAAAATCTTAGCTCTGAAATCTATGAAGTCGAAAAGTAAAATGTTTAAAACAAACACTCTACTTGAGATGTTAGCAGAGACGAAGACGCATATATAATATACAGTATGAAGGTCTAGCCTCCCATTCTGCCACAAGCGCATTCGCCAATTCATGCAGAATATTAAACTCTTGCTCACGTGATTCAGTCTTAACTCTATTCTACTACACATGTGTTTTACGACATTCGACATTCATATCTGGGGATCTTGCAAGCAGCAAACAAGCAATTTTGGCAAATAATTCTGTCTTGTGGCATTCCCAGGCTGCACCACACTTGCCTTTACATTTACCGAAAATTAATTTCAGCAACTCGGGAGGGCCGGGTGCCTTGGTACCTTGTACTAGAATAAATATTCGTGGTGTTTTTTTTCCAGCCCCAAGATTCCGGATCTCTATATCTTTCGAGCCAACTTTGCACTTGATGATAAACTCTAAAAGTGTGAATGCGAGCAGCATCTTGTCTAGGCAGGAGCGATGAGAGATTAAATTTGCTCTTGATAATTGATTTGGCGAATCGTTTATACCGAAGACCATCAATCGATTCTTCAAGCTTGTCAGCACCGTATAAGGCAATAAAAAAACGTTCTCCGATGACACTAAGTACAGCAAGTACAGAAAAAGCCTGGAAAAATAAAATGTTTGTGCTAAACTCGTAAGAAAATGTCCGTCCCGCGTTGTAGATTTACAAGGATATACAAATTTAAAATAATTCTGAAACAAACAGCGATAATATTAGAAGCCCCTCGGGGCTGATTTGGGCGCGATAGATTGCATAGTAAGTCACAAACGCTGCGCTGAGGCTTATCTAACAGGTGTTGGGTATTTTTGGTAAGGAAATGAAATCCATTACCTTAATTTAATTTATCATATTATTTAAACCATATACTGGCAGCCGTACATCACAGTTTAATCTTATAAACAATATAACGTAATCTGTTTAAAAATAATAAAAAGGGTGCAACATTTGGGGGAGAACTTAACATGAAAGTAAAAAATAAGATTATCAAATATTATTTTACGTAAATTATGACTGGAAAAGATGCCTCAATTCTAACGGTACCCGATGATTGTGTCAATAAACTTTTGCTTTCGAAATTAGGGTCAGTATTATATCACAAGTGCAGGAGCACACTTCTTATTCAATATAGATGGTCAGTTTGTATTCCGGGGTTTATTTGGCATTACAAAGAAAAAACCTGGGTCAGTAAACAGACAGGGTAGATAAAAAAGGGGTAATTTTAAGGAATTAAATGTAATCTGCATTACTAAAGAGAAATAATATTAAAAAGGGTATTTTATTAAATTAAACGTAATCTGCATTAGTAACGAGAAATATTAAAAAGGGCTGGGTTGGAGTAGATATGCGTGGTCGCATTTTACGAACGTATGATCAAAATTGGCAATGATAAAGTAAGAATGGGTGTAGATATTGACATGATGCTACCTGTAGAACTTTAACAGATAATAGGTATATATTAAACGGTATGATGGGTTTTCTGGAGAAAAGGTTATAACCGACGATGGTGCGCTGTCAAGGTTTTCGGTGCCAAAGTAATAAGAAAACAACATCTGCTCGAGAATAAAAGTAACACATGCGTATGGGCGGATGGACTCCTAACTTTTATTGCACCTTTATATGTTATACGTTGAGGTGTCCAATATTTTTGTTTGGGTATGGTGCTGATTGAAATCGGCTAATTACAGTAAATTAATTGAACAGTGGGGTTCCACTGTTCAGGTTTTCCGTTCCTCGCGGATTGTCTGGCAGTGGGGTTCCGCTGAAGGGCTTTCCACCCTACGTAGTAGCATTATGCCAAGCGTGTACGTCATTTGGGGTGATACTGAGTGTTAAAAGGTATTTAAGGACTAAATGAAAATTATGCGTACACGTCAGAAGGGGCGATACCAATAATAAAATGCAGATTATCCGTTTTATGGAAGCACAGGGGTTCTATATGAAAAGGGACGAAGTGATAATGTGCATGCAGAGGTTCGCTGCAGACGCACAGTAACAGGTATAAGGGTTTAGGTAAATAAATAGGTAAGGAACCAAGTTCGCGAGGATTACCATCAGTGTCGCAGACATTAGATGTGTGAGCCATGAATGGGAAAAGCGCAGCCAAGAAAATCACCGGTAAAGTGTAGTCAACAAACTCACCTGTACTGTCGCAGACATAAACAGGTGGCAAAAGTGAAAAAGGGTACAAATTACGGGAGACAGACAAGGGCCTATGTTAATATATTGAATTGTTAACTGTTATAAATATTTTATTGTTATTTTGAATGTGAAATTGATAAATAACTGGTGTACAAATAAGTAAATGACAAAAACCGTATTAATTCTGTGATTTCTTATCTCTACAATGCGACAGATTAAAAAGGGGAAAATTAAAAACTATCAAAATCTGATATAAAATTTACTGTTGTACCAAACTTTAAAAGAACCTGAAAAAAACACAACTTAGGAAAATAAGGTAATGCATCCAGACGATTACAGCCAACGTGATTGACTTTGTCACGTCATTAATAGACAGGGGGTCGAACAGTTTCCACAACCAAGTTTTATACTACGTATTTGTTTCAGAGTGTTTTCACAAATTTACTTTAGTTCGTACTTTCCGCAGTAACAGAACTAAATTCATTTTAGCAACACATTCCAAGATGAAAATCAGTTGGAAACCAAGCAGATCGCTGAAATATTAGAATAACATAAATTTTATAACAATAACGATTTATTTACCATGATAGGACAAAAACCTGTCAAAACTTAACTGATCAACTAGAAGATCTTAATTTAAATCTTTAATCTTAAACCTTTTTAGTGAATTTGAACATTAGTTTTTTACCGTGCTGCAAAAAAGATTTAGAGTTCGTATGTTTTTTTTTGGTAAAGTTATAATAATTCAAACATTCCCAGTTTGAAAATAATCTGATTGATAGAGCAGTAATGCTTGGGTTTTGTGAAAATGTTGTCAAGGTCAATTAGAAGTAACGATACTAGACGAGACGAAGGTACAAATTTTCTTCAAGATTTACTAGGCGATGAGCTAAATCTGTGTTATGATCAAGATAAATATTATTAGAAACACTCATCCATATAATAAGAGCTACATTAATTAATAATACGCAAAGAAAATTATAGCTACACATAAAAACGATCATGCTCATATAAACGCCATATACCCCTCGATGGATTTTCTTTTTCGGAGAGAAAATCCATCGGAATTTCATACGGAATGAGCGGCCGCGTGCAGCCGAAATGCTATCTGTTGTTGCCTCGTTTCGCCTGCTGTTAAGTTGCTTGTTTGACGGTCGGACGGCATTTTGTGAAATTCGAATCCTAAAGAGATGGAAAAGTGGTATATATATATATATATATATATATATATATATATATATATATATATATATATATATATATATATATATATATGCGTTGTTGAGTGCATTTTAAATATCTGTTGGACTCGAGAAGATATTTGATTTATAAGGGTTATAAGTACACAAAAATAAAAACAAGAACACCAAAAATAATTTACAATTGCTTTTTTGGTACGTACACCATCAAAATTTTGCGTGAATGCAATAATCGTATTATGGAAAAAACATATATTTTTCAGTTTTGCAGAAGATCGGAGGATGTAGAGGTAAAATTTATCCACATCCAAAGTATTACAGATAAAGGTAACTATTTTTTATATACGGGCGCCGGCGGTGATTGATTATAGAAAAGTATACGTTTTGATTATAGAAAAGTATAAGTTAGACTTCAAAAGTAGTATACTATAATGTATATATAGTATAGTATAATAGGTATCATAATGTTCGGCGATGGGTCTTGGGTTATTACCTCAAAACAAAAGATATCTGATATAGGGTAAGGAATTTGTTTTTTTCCACTCACTTAATCGTGTGAAATACCACCAATAAAAATAACAAGAATCAGTAATAAATGCCTTGCCTTTCGTACTTACTTGCAGTATTTTTATTCTAATATAGTTCTCTCCGAGCCTCCGTAGGCTGCGGATGTGTGTGCTATCGGGAGCTTTTAATCCTATTCCAAAGCTTTACCTATTTTTTGCGGTAGTTTCCTAAAAGCTCCCAATACAGTTATGTGTATTTAATATAAATTTTGACCAAAAAATGTAACGTTACGTTAAGTGGACGTAACGTTACGTTAAAGTTATATTTAAAACATTGTAAATAGTGACCTAAATTCATTCCAGTGTCTTTAAAACAACGGTCAGTGCCGTGCCGCCAGCACGGCACATATAAATATTGTAAATTGTAAATAGTGTATAAAATTAAAAGTGTAAATAGTGTAGTTCTAAGTGGGCATGACCGCCCCCGAGGGTGGACAAGGGCCAAATACCGACGGCGAGGATGACAGACAAAGTGTCAAAAGTATTAAAAGCAACGCAAGTGAAAAAAGTGCTAAAAAACAGTTGTCACATTACTTTAATAGATACGCGCAGCATTGTAAAATCTGTGATAAGTATGCAAAGACATATAGACAAAGTTTATTAGTGAGTGCCGATAGAACCAAAGCAATCGAGCATTTAAAAATGGACCACAAAATAACGAGTGGTAGTGCGAAACCTGGAATCACTAAAAAACAAAATCCTTTGTCGAGTGATACATCGCACTTTAAAAGTGAATACGAGAATTTAAAGATGGATAATCTCAAAGAAAACACTAGTAAAAGGGGTGCCCCTATCATTTTACAGGACTTTAACCAATCTGGAAGTTCTGCTAATTCAAATATGACGGAAACATCCATGGAAAAACACGACAAAACCTTGGAAAATACAGAATTTATTACACCAAAAAACAAAAAGACAAAAAGGTCAAAAAATAACTAATTCAAACCCAAATAGCCCACCATTCGCTACAAAAACAGTAAAAGTATCACCCCTATTCAAAAAGAGGGAATACACAGAAGTACCGACACAAAACATGTTTGCACCCTTGCAGACAAACGACGACGATGAAGAAATGGAGCAACAACAAACCGAAGATCCTCCAAGAAGCGAAACAGCAGACGACATTGCCTCAAAAGCGTCTGAAACTATACCAAGTGTGCAAAAAACAAACAAAAAAGAAATTCCTCCACCGATAGTTTTCGAGGGTACTCCACCCACTAATGATGAGTACTTAAAACTAAAAGTAGCCCTTGATAAACACTTTAAATTAGGCTACAAAATTAAGTATGCTAAAAAATCTACAATCATAAACATCTTTGATATAAATGAATACAAGAATTACTTGAAAAAACTACAAGCAGAGCCCACAAATGAGTACCATACGTACGCCACAAATAGTACCAAAACGCATACCTTCGTTTTACAAGGATTAGATCATTCTCCAGCAGAAAATGACATAAGAGACGAACTCAAACACGAGTACAGAGTTGACGTCAAGGACGTTTTCAAAATGAATACTAGATTCAGACCCCTGTATCTAGTAATTGCCAAATCTGAAGTAAAACTGACAAAACTTCAAAATGACATCAAATACATCAGTGATGTAAGAATCTTCTGGGAGCGGCGCCGCCAAACAAAAGAAATTATACAATGTAAAAGGTGCCAAATGTGGGGGCATGCTACCTCTTATTGTTTCCAGGCGCCACGGTGTATGCACTGTGCTGCCACTCACCTGTCCACCGCCTGTCCTGGGAACATACCGGACAAATGTGCAAATTGCTGCCAGGGACACAAAGCAAATAATATAAACTGTCCAATTTATAAATACAAGTCTGATAAAATCCAGGAAAGTCAGCAAAAGAAAAGTTACGTGCCAGCTTCTCTTCCAACCACCAATGCCTGGACACAGAGCACCGGCAGGGCAAGTGCCGGCAACCCCGCCAGGGCAAGTAGCAGCATCTTTAACCCCCGACCCTCCACCTCAACCCATCAGCCACCCCAAGAAGAGGATGACCAAGTTTACGAGCAACAGTAACCTCTGCGTGGGACAACCGGTAGAACTCAAACCAGGACAGCACCTGAATCGTCCACAGGACAGATGGGTTATTTCTTGCAGGTAGGCAAAGAGTTGCAGAATTACAACCTCAGTGAAGTCACAAGAATGTTTAAAGACCTCATAAAAATCTTAAAAATACAAGACAAACAGACAAAGACATTAGAACTAATTAACTTTTTGCAGACTGCCGACAAATATGACTACTAGAAGGTTGAAAATAGTAAATTGGAACGTCAATGGCGCACACAAAAAATTTGGCGAACTAATCCATTTTTTACATTCACACAGCGTAGACATAATGATTGTTACCGAGACTAGGCTTACACAAAATATTAAATTCAAAATCAGAAATTACGTCATTTACAGGTTCGACAGAAATATTAGGGGCGTCGGTGTTGCCATTCTCATGAAACAATCCATTCCTCACATACAGATCGACAGTTTTCAAATCCAAATTGAGAACGTCGCTGTACAGTTGAGGAATGGAGTGGTCATTTGTGGCGGCTACTTCCGCCCAAACCTGCGCCTACAAAATGCGGATTTCGACGCGATTTTTAATAGATACCTCCAAATATTACTCATTGGTGACCTCAACGCAAGACATGCGATGTGGCGTAACCACCTGCGCAACAGAAACGGCACTCTGCTGTTTGACTACGCCACAGCGCATGTCCTGCAAATATTAACTACGGATAGGCCCACACACTATCCATCAAACAGAATGAGGCCAAACTTAGATAGATATGGTCGTCAACAAAAACGTCAATAATCGGTCTGACTCCATAGTATCCGATGAACTCTCGTCGGACCATCTTCCTGTTGTAACAACCTGGGAAACCCAGGTGCAGGTGCAGGAAGTCGACAAAATTTCCCAAGACATCCAGAATGCGCGTGATGTCGTCGGTCACAGGGTGAAATTGCAACGCATTGAAGATCGGCTTCCTGCAGACATTTTAGACTTAATTAAATTCAAAAACAATCTACTACGAAAATGGCAACGCTACAGACGGCTACAGGACAGAGACAGACTGAGAGTGGTACAACAAACCATCAGAACAAAAATAAACTCGTTCAAAAATGAAGCATGGCAACAGACCCTGAGGGGGTTGTCGACCCAAGACAACTCCCTCTGGCGTCTAATAAAAAGATTAAAGGGAAAGTACTCAAAAATCCCATCACTTTCCCCGAATATCATTCAAACAAATAAAGGGAAAGCTACCACTCTCTCTCAAACCCTTGCCGAAGTCTGTAGCAGCCTACCTGACGCAACAGACGAGCAAGAACAAATTACTAACGAAATTAACAACATAATCAACCAGAAATACCCCATCCCTCCAACCGTATATTCCCGACTTATTGTAAAGCCCAAAGAAATCCTGAAAATAATAAAAACGACGGCAAACAACAAAGTTCCAGGACCCGATGGCATTTCGAATATCCTTTTAAAAATCCTACCTACTTCCTAGAAAAACGTTAATCCAATTCACAAACATCATTAATTCCATAATCCTGTTCCAACATTTTCCAACCCAGTGGAAAAAAGCAACAGTCATACCGATTTTAAAACCGGGTAAAAACCCGAACCAACCTGACTCATATCGTCCAATCTCGTTACTAGACACCATGTCCAAAGTCGCAGAAAGAGCTCTCTTGACCAAGCTAAGGGCAGAAGGGCTGGAGGAAAAATCCCCCCCTGCCAATTTGGATTCAGGGCGGGGCATAGCACCGCCCTGCTGATTGCCAGGGTTGTCCAAGACGCCCTGAACAAATTCCACCTTCAACAGAACACCGTAATGCTCCTGCTTGATGTTAAGAGAGCTTTTGACGCGCGTTGGCACACAGGACTACTACATAAAATATATTTTTACCATAAATTCCCGCTCCACTGGGTTACATTACTATCCTCACACCTGTCAGACAGACACATCCAGGTAAGGGTGGAAGGCGATCTTTCTGACCCGTTTCCTATAACGGCGGGCGTACCGCAGGGAACGGTACTTTCGCCCATCCTGTTTAATTTATACACGGCACCCAACAACAAAATTGGCATTGTACGCTGACGATGCCCTAATATACGCGCACTCGTATTACGCGGAAGCCGCGAAGCGACAAATATTGGGACATCTTCAGCGTCTAATGCCATATTTCACGAAATGGAAAATCTCTCTGAACGCAACAAAAACTGAATGTGCAGTTCTTACAAAAAAATTCACTAATAATAGAATCTTTGTACCTCTGCAAATAGACAACACCCCAATAATACCTACTCGCAGGGTTAAATACCTGGGGGTGGTTTTGGATGAGAGACTGTCATACATGCCGCATGTTACGGCCACACTACAAAAAGCATTTTTGTCAATGCAAAGCGTGTATGCCATTCTCTCACCAAAATCTCACCTTCCCCCCCAAAACAAACTGTTAATCGTAAAACAGATCATTAGGCCTGTACTCACATATGGAGCCCCAATCTGGTGCTCCGCATCAAATACTCAAATCCAACGACTGCAGAGGATGCAAAATCTCTTGTTACGCTGCGTTACATCAGCGAGAAGACGTACGCGAATCACCGATCTTCACCAAATGGTAAACATTGAAACTATTGGTGAATACGTAACCAACCTAAATGAGATATTTTACCGAACAAAAATAGCAAACTCACAGGTAACAAGGAATTTAACTGACATCCGGTTCGACCCAAATAACACACAAAAACATGGACCTATTTACAAAAAACTGCCAATATACTATGAAGATATTGCGTAAATAGGTCAAATTAAGTTCATTCAATCACAAAACAAAATAATCGCACTCAAAAATGCAAATATAACTGTAAGCATAAACTAAAACAACATGTAAGGGGTCATCCATAAATTACGTCACACAAATTTCATCGTTTTTTGACTCCCCCCCCCCCCTGTTGTGACGTCACTCATTTTGCAATTTGAAATTTATAGCTTAATTAAAGGGTATGATTTTATCAATTACCTAATAAATGCATTTTCAATGACCTAATAAATAATATTTGTTCCCATAATAGTAGATCTGTGACCTAAATTGAATTACGAAATAATATCTAAACGCTTACCTAAATATTAATTAAGAATTACTTGGAAATAATATCAATCATCAAATAATTGTATTGGGTTTCAAAATAATAGAAGTGTCACCAAAAATGAATCCCAAATGAAATTAATCTTGGCGAGCTTTGTACCGCTTCTACATCACAGCCAAAGAGGACCCCAACCAACACCCTGGCGCACCGATCCCTCTTCGCCTGCGAGGAAAGAGACTTGTCAGGGCCCCTAACCAGATGCTAATCCTGTTCCGACCTTAGGGTGCCCTCCGATCCACCGTTCGAATAAAAAACTTTTCTAAGTCGGTGAATTAGGTGACAGATCTAATATTTTCGATATAAATGTATTATTGCTGCCCTTGACTTACTTTTTTGAGGACAAACCTTATATTCAGGCTATAGAAAAAGTAATCAAAACTATAATTTAAGTTACATATTTACATTAATTTAATGTTTCATAGTTAGAGACCGTTTTAATTAATATGATGACTAATATATTTCTGGGGAATAGATATTATAATTAGGGTATTGCAGATTAGTGACAAAACTAAACTTAGGTGACAGAAAATAGTGTTCTCTTAATTAAAACAGCACTTCCAATATTATTATTTTTTAAAAATATTTTCAATAAAGTAACAATTTGTACGTTCTTAAACAATAGATAGGTACTCAAAATCAATAGAAAAAAAATATTGTTTTTGGCTGAAAACTGAACTGAACTGAAAAAAATTAATCAACCTGTGTCCATGGACCAGAAGAACCTGAGCTCATCTGAACTTTCAGTTTTAACAACCTGTAATACCGGCCGTAAATGGATAATATCAGTGGCGAAGTAAGATAATAGAATAAAGGCACAGTGTTCGCCAAAAAGTTTGCACCATATAGGAAACTTTTTTAAAATTTAATTCAGGTCAAATTTTACTTTGGCATCAATTTTTGCTAGACTAAGAACCTTAAATGACATATATAAAGATAGTCACGTGATCCATGTTAGCTGTCAAAAGTTACATTTTACAGAAAATGTCCTGATATTTGCTAAAATTTCGAAAAATGTCATAGGAAAAAGTTGTTTGGTTTCTCATCGAGATTCTATCTGTAAAGTTTTGTTCAAAAATTTTAACTTTTAATTTTTCACATATTTTTTTAGTATAATAAATTTATTTCAATTTTTAACGTTTATTTCGTTATTATTAAGTTTAAACGCCATATTGCAACGTTTCTAAAGATAAGATATACATTTCCCAGAGTATGCAGAGGCTTTATAGCACAAAAATAAATATTTTTTAAGATTCGCTGAGCGCTTTTGGACTATTATCTGATTTTTTAAGATCTATAGGGCTTATTATTAACCATATCAAATACAACAGTTAAAAAAGCATATTCATAGGATTTTAAAAGGTAGCTAATAAAAACATTTATTTTTTATTAAAAGCATCGTTAAAATTTTTAAAACCAAAAAATACCATTTTTATTGTAATTTAATTGAACAGTAGGCTTTAAAACATATGTAAATATGACATAGGACGGTAACTGATTGTCACTAAATAACTACTGGTGTAAAAGTTTTTTAAAGATCGATTAAAAAATGCTTACTACCGAAGAAAAAATAGAGATAGTATTAATTCACTGTAAAAAATAGGACAAATAGGGACACTGGGAATACTTTTAATCAAGGACACCCACAAAAGTTTGTTTCGCATTCCACAGTTGGGTGTATTCTGGACAAATTCAAATGAACTGGAACAGTTTTGAATGATTTTAAGAAACCACATGCAAACTGGAAACTAGAAGAACATGAAGAAAATGTGTTATAAGATGCAATTGAACACAAGCAAACGTCAGTTTATAAATGTTCTGAAAGAAAGGGATTTTGAAGCAAGGTTTGATTTTTGTGCCTGGGTACAGGGGGAAATAGAAGAGAATCGGTCATTTGCCAAAGGAATGTTTACAGACGAAGCACATTTTTATACAAACGGGAGTAAGTAAGTTCTCAAAACTGTAGCTGATGGGCTCATGAAAACCCTGGCCTCATAATTGAGTGCAAAGTGCAATATTCTTTTAGAGTAAATATCTGCTGTAGAATTTTTAACGTAAGATTGATTGGGCCCTATTTTTTTAGAGAAAACTTAGACGTAGTAATTTATTTAAACTTTTTAAGGACTGAGATAACCAATGTTGTTGATAACATGTCACTACCGGAATGATTGATATTGTGATACCAACAATTCACAGCACGGTTGAGGTAAGAAATTTTTTAGACAATCTGTTTAGAGGAAAATGGATTGGCAGATATTCTGAGTAGCAAACCTGACCTAACTGTCATGAATTTCTTTTTGTGGGGTTATCTCAAACAAAAAGTGTACCGTAAACGGCCATTTCAAAACGTGGATCACTTGGGAAATACTATAGGAGAGGCTTGCCTTGAAATTCCACCAAGATTTCTGAAAAATGTTACAAAAGGGTTTTCCAGAAAAACAATTAAATGTATGGAAAGGGAAGGACGGCACACTAAAATGTAAACATTTTTTTTGTTTTAAGAATAAGCTTTAAATCTTAAATTTTTTATTCCTGTTTTAGTTTAAAAATAAGTTTTAATAAATAAAGTTTTTTATTGGTTAGCTTCTAAAATCCTATAGATGATATGCTCGTCTAACTGTTGTATTTGATATGGTTAATAATAAGTTCTGTGTGGCACTTAAAAAATCAAGTAATAGTCCAATATCGCTCAGGGAATTTTCAATTGTTTTTATTTTTTTCCTATAAAAACTCTGTAAAATTTAAAAAATGTATACCTCATCTTTAGAAACGTTGCAATATGGCGTTTAAACTTAATAATAACGAAATAAACGTTAAACATTTAAATAAATTTATGATGCTAAAAAAATATGTAAAAAATCAAAAGTTAAAATTTTGAACAAAACTTTAATAATGGAATCTCGATGACAAACCACACAACTTTTTGCTATTTCATTTTTAAAATTTTTTACAAATAATACCATTTTTAGGACATTTTTTCAAAAAATGTAACTTTTGACAGCTTAGATGGATCACGTGACTGTCTTTATATATGTCATTTAATGTTCTTGGTCAAGCAAAAATTGATGCCAAAGTCAGATTTGACCTTAATCAAATTTTAAAAAAGTTTCTCATATGGTGCAGACTTGCAGACTCTTTAGCGGTCACCAGTGGTGGCTCGCCGGGGGGCTGGGAAGGGCACAGGTCCCCCAAATTTATTTTGTCGGTTTTAATTTGAAAAATAGCTCTCAAAAATATTTGGACTTATGAAAGATTAAAAATAATATTATATTAACCTATTATCAATAGCACATTGACAGAGAAATTTGAAATTGTGATTTGTGCCCCCCCCCCCAAATTTTAGGTCACTAGCCGCCACTGGCGGTCACTGTATATTATTCAGATTACAAATTACGGTAGAATCAGGTTCGTAAACGGTAGGGCGGTAGGTCGAGGCCGAAAACGATAGATCTACCGGTAAACGGTAGACGTGGTAACATTGCAAATAAATAATAAAACAATAAATACCTTTACATTGGCTTTTTGCAAAGGCGGTATCGGTCTTTCGGTGTATGTTACCAAAAGCTAACAATTTTACACTTCAAAATAACATACTTATATAACGTTCATTTCGCCCGTGGCCCTATGCCCTATTTAGTTGTTTTAATATTTTAGATTAAATGTGACGTCACGAAGCTTATGATTCCTCCCCCCCCTTGTCACGTCTTGTCACACTTTGTGGACCCCCTTCTTCCCCCTTTACGTGTGATGTAATTAATGGATGACCCCTTACTAAAAAACTGTTGGTCAGAAAGGCATCATGTATAGTATTTTTTGAAAGCTAGTAATGTTATCTTTAACATGAAAATAAAATATATAGGGTGTTCCATTAAAAAAAAATGAGTCCAGGGCGTATTTGCAAAACTTGACCACCCTGTATAACAGTGAATAATTTTAAACAAATTGCAAGAGATTAATGTATTCAAGAATATGTAACGTTTTATGGAATATTTGGTTTTTCCATACCTGTTTCAATTTTTTTTTAAAATGGCCGAACTGTGAGCATTTTTTCAACTTCCCATTCCCTTACTATAAATTTTAGACCCAATAAACCTTATATCAAAATGATCGTAACGAACAGGAAAATCAATTGGAATAATTATATACAGGGTGTCCCATTTAAAAAAATACAAGTTTGGTTCGCCACGAGTTTTTCGGACCACCCTGTATTATGGCTATAATTTTAAAACATAGCATGTTTGACTATCGATAATATCAAAAAAAAAATTTCGAAATTCCTCACCGTTTACTCACAATCGTCCACCCCATCTTGGTTGCACCACCCTGTATGTATATATATATATATATATATATATATATATATATATATATATATACAGGGTGTTTCATAATTGAATGCTGATCATTAAGGGTGATAATCCTTGGATTATTTTAAGAAAAATTCTTTATATGAACATAGGTCCGCAACAGCTTTATTTCTGAGATACAGGGTGTTGAAATTTAAGAAAAAAATCTGTTCTTCAATATCTCTAAAACCGCTTTGTATTTTTGTTTTAAATTTTGGTCGGTGCAAAGTACGCTTAAAAATACATTTTCTTCAGGATACAGGTTTTTTTAATTTTCATCAGTGGCGTCCCTGTTAACATGCCCTGCAATATTTTTAATCAAAAAAATGATACGCCACTGTTTTTTTTAAATAAATGTTATTTTTATAATTCCCTTCTATCTTCTCATAAAAATGGTCTCTTGACTTTTTTTTATCCGGCGTACGGTTTTCGAAATAAAGTTCATTCATTTGCTTGTCCCTATGTGATTTTTTTCTTGTACTTAGTCTCAATTTCGCAATTTGTGGTAACCAAAGCATCTAGGCTAGATTTTTATATTTTATAGTAACTAACTATTATTTAGTTCTAATAATAAGCACGCATAAAAATACATTTTTTATTTGTAAAAACTTAACCATTTTGGACAAAATATACCAAAATTAAATTAACTGTTTGCGTTTATAAAACAACGAAATGTGTTGTTAGCATACTAGATGTTTCTAGCCTACAAAATAATCCCACTCTTTAACGGCTTTAATTACTAGAACTAAATAATAGTTACTATAAAATATAAAAATCTAGCCTAGATGTTTAGGTTACCACAAATTGTGAAATTGAGACTACTAGATAAAATCACATAGGGACAAGCAAATGAATGAACTTTATTTCGAAAACCGTACGCCGGATAAAAAAAAGTCAAGAGACCATTTTTATGAGAAGATAGAAGGCAATTATAAAAATAACATTTATTTAAAAAAGAACAGTGGCGTATCATTTTTTTGATTAAAAATATTGCAGGGCATGTTAACAGGGACGCCACTGATGAAAATTAAAAAAACCTTTATCCTGAAGAAAATGTATTTTTAAGCGTACTTTGCACCTACCAAAATTTAAAACAAAAATACAAAGCGGTTTTAGAGATATCGAAGAAAAACAGATTTTTTTCTTAAATTTCAACACCCTGTATCTCAGAAATAAAGCTGTTGCGGACCTATCTTCATATAACGAATTTTTCTTAAAATCATCCAAGGATTATCACCCTTAAGGATCAGCATTCAATTATGAAACACCCTGTATATATATATATATATATATATATATATATATATATATATATATATATATATATATATATATATATATATATATATATATATATATACTAATATACTAGATTCTTGAACCATTCAAATATATTCTTTATAAATTTTTCTTGGGTTTTTTTGGTTCAACAAAATTCAGTAAGTCTACCTCATATTTTTTATTTCAAACGTTTCGGCAACACTTTTGCCTTCATCAGTGTAATTTTTATTCTAAAATAACATTTTGAATTTCAGTCAAACATACATTTTTATAGGTTAATTAGACTGACTTACCATAAAAAGGTTATTTCCTATTGAAAGATAGGGTGGTCAAAATGACATAATATTTACAAAAAGACACCACATTTAAAAACTTCAAAAACGTTCTAAAATACATCCATACGAAACATAAACACATGAAGTTGAAACGGTACTGAGATTTGCCAAGATAGATTTGTATGGGATCTGCTTTGGTATTTTTTGTTATTTTCGAGATAAGAAGTTATTTTTTGTTTTATATTTATGATTTATTTGTCGGAGAAGAAAAAGAAAAAGGGGGGTTGGGGGGGGGAGGATTGTTATTAATTGTATTAGTCAATAAAATATTGACTAATTAATCAATAACGTTATAATAAATTTTGCTTAAGTTTTTTATATCTGATTTCTCGTTCACAGAATCCTCATTTTTTTTGATAAATAACATTTCTAAAAATTCCCTTTTTTGCTGGTTTATTTCCGTTTTTAAAATTTTGGTTTCAGAAAAATTAAATCTATGGGAGGTTTCCGTTTCATGTTTAGTAAGGGCGGTTTTATTTCTTTTGTCGTATCGATGGCCGTTGAGTCTGCTGTTGAGGTATTGGCTTGTTTGACCTATATATACTTTGGGGCAATTATTACATGGTATTTGATAAATGGTATGGGTTTTACGGTGTTTCTGTGTTTTGCTTTTAAGTGAGCTGAAGTGTCTCTGTAGAAGTTTATGACCTTTGTGACATACAGTAATTTCTTTACCTTTAAAATATTTTTGTAAATTTTCCGATAGACCCTGTATATATGGTATTGATAAAAATTTATCTTTTTTATCTCTATTGTTTTGTAATTCTAAATTTTCGTTTAATTTTTGTAGACGGGAGTTAAAAATTGAGTTTATTAGTTGTGCCGGATAGCTATTTTGAATAAGGATATTTTTAGCTTTTTCTATAGCTGTATTTCTATAATTTGGATCGCTTAGTTTAATAGCTCGGTCTGCTAAGCCTACGACAACAGATTTTTTTTGGGACATAGGGTGTTGGGAGAAGAAATTAAGGTATCGTCCAGACCATGTTTTTTTTGTATACCATTCAGTGTAAATTTTATTATTTTGCTTATACAGGGTCATATCCAAGAAATTAATCTTTCCGTTTTCCTCCGTCTCCAGGGTGAATTGCAATTTATTATGGAAAGCATTGAACGCATTTAAAATGTAATTTATTTTATCTTTTGGTACTGCAGTAATGCAGTCGTCTACATAACGTAAGAAAAATGGTATTTGCAGATTTAAGTTATTAATTACATTGTTTTCTAGTTCCTCTAGAGCCATTTGTGCAATCACACTTGAGATGGAGGAGCCCATTGCACAACCCTCGATTTGTTTGTAAAATTTGTCTTGGTACATAAAATATGTCGAGTTTAATATCAGTTTAACAGCCTTCAGAAATTCATTGAGAGGAATATCTGTATATTTTTTTATTTGATCCCATTTGTTTTTAACTAAATTTAGGGCGAATTCTATGGGTACATTTGTGTATAAAGACACAACATCTAAGGATATCAGGATGTGATCATTCGGGATAATAACATTTTTAATTTTCTCCTTGAAATCCCACGAATCTTTAATATAGGTACTGGATTTATTTGTAATATTTTTAAGGATGTCTTTTAAAAATTTGGATAAATTACTTAATGGTGATTGAACGCAAGAGACGATGGGGCGCATGGGTATCCCCGTTTTATGCAATTTTGGCAATCCGTATATTTTTGGTGGCTGAGCATTGTGAATTTTCAGGTTATTGGCGATATTTGGGGAAATATAGTTTTTATTTTCCGATTGTTTTACTATTTCATTATTTTGTTTTTGAAGAATATTTGTCGGGTCGTTGTTAATTTCTTTGTAGGTCTGTGCATCGGACAAAAGTATTGCCATTTTCCTGTCGTATTCATCAGCTTCCATAATTACAGTTTTATTTGATTTATCAGGCCTTAGGATTTTTAAATTTGGGTGTTGCTTCAGGAATGTATTTGTTTTTTTAAGTTTTTTGCATAAGTCTTTTTCAAGGGCATGGTTTTTAGTTTTGTGTCGATTAGAGCTAAGTTTATTTTTGTGACTTGTTAACATATTGCAACAGCTAGCTCTGATTTCATCTTTATTTTCCGTAGTGAAATTATGAACAGAAGAAGCTTTTTATTAAGATGCAAAACTGAAAAACTAAGACCAAAATTCCTTAGTATAAAAATTAACCATATTGATTTCTCCTCTGTAAACCTAAAAAGGAAATTTCATGAACATATTTTAAATAACTTTACAACTGGCACTCTAAATTTATTGATTAGTGATACCATCAGTAACATAAATAGATTGGAAATGGAAATTTCTCGAATCAAATTAGAATTACAGCAGGCTCTTCCACCAAATACTTTTGAAAGTTTCCTGGAAACCGAACACAGAAAATTTGAAACGCTCTTTAATAAAATAAAACAAAAAAACATAAAAAAGATAAATCGTCTTATATCTCAAAATCATCAAGGAAAGCCCAAAAAAATAAACATAGAAGAAGCCTGGCTTGAAAATTTAACAAATATTGATATTCCCGATTATGCTATGGATATTTTAAGTTTGGGATCTAATTTTGCGGTTCCGATTGAAGATCCTAAAGAGTTACCTGTCCCGGAAATAATTTCATCTATTGAGGTTTCTGTTCATAATTTCACTACGGAAAATAAAGATGAAATCAGAGCTAGCTGTTGCAATATGTTAACAAGTCACAAAAATAAACTTAGCTCTAATCGACACAAAACTAAAAACCATGCCCTTGAAAAAGACTTATGCAAAAAACTTAAAAAAACAAATACATTCCTGAAGCAACACCCAAATTTAAAAATCCTAAGGCCTGATAAATCAAATAAAACTGTAATTATGGAAGCTGATGAATACGACAGGAAAATGGCAATACTTTTGTCCGATGCACAGACCTACAAAGAAATTAACAACGACCCGACAAATATTCTTCAAAAACAAAATAATGAAATAGTAAAACAATGGGAAAATAAAAACTATATTTCCCCAAATATTGCCAATAACCTGAAAATTCACAATGCTCAGCCACCAAAAATATACGGATTGCCAAAATTGCATAAAACGGGGATACCCATGCGCCCCATCGTCTCTTGCGTTCAATCACCATTAAGTAATTTATCCAAATTTTTAAAAGACATCCTTAAAAATATTACAAATAAATCCAGTACCTATATTAAAGATTCGTGGGATTTCAAGGAGAAAATTAAAAATGTTATTATCCCGAATGATCACATCCTGATATCCTTAGATGTTGTGTCTTTATACACAAATGTACCCATAGAATTCGCCCTAAATTTAGTTAAAAACAAATGGGATCAAATAAAAAAATATACAGATATTCCTCTCAATGAATTTCTGAAGGCTGTTAAACTGATATTAAACTCGACATATTTTATGTACCAAGACAAATTTTACAAACAAATCGAGGGTTGTGCAATGGGCTCCTCCATCTCAAGTGTGATTGCACAAATGGCTCTAGAGGAACTAGAAAACAATGTAATTAATAACTTAAATCTGCAAATACCATTTTTCTTACGTTATGTAGACGACTGCATTACTGCAGTACCAAAAGATAAAATAAATTACATTTTAAATGCGTTCAATGCTTTCCATAATAAATTGCAATTCACCCTGGAGACGGAGGAAAACGGAAAGATTAATTTCTTGGATATGACCCTGTATAACCAAAATAATAAAATTTACACTGAATGGTATACAAAAAAAACATGGTCTGGACGATACCTTAATTTCTTCTCCCAACACCCTATGTCCCAAAAAAAATCTGTTGTCGTAGGCTTAGCAGACCGAGCTATTAAACTAAGCGATCCAAATTATAGAAATACAGCTATAGAAAAAGCTAAAAATATCCTTATTCAAAATAGCTATCCGGCACAACTAATAAACTCAATTTTTAACTCCCGTCTACAAAAATTAAACGAAAATTTAGAATTACAAAACAATAGAGATAAAAAAGATAAATTTTTATCAATACCATATATACAGGGTCTATCGGAAAATTTACAAAAATATTTTAAAGGTAAAGAAATTACTGTATGTCACAAAGGTCATAAACTTCTACAGAGACACTTCAGCTCACTTAAAAGCAAAACACAGAAACACCGTAAAACCCATACCATTTATCAAATACCATGTAATAATTGCCCCAAAGTATATATAGGTCAAACAAGCCAATACCTCAACAGCAGACTCAACGGCCATCGATACGACAAAAGAAATAAAACCGCCCTTACTAAACATGAAACGGAAACCTCCCATAGATTTAATTTTTCTGAAACCAAAATTTTAAAAACGGAAATAAACCAGCAAAAAAGGGAATTTTTAGAAATGTTATTTATCAAAAAAAATGAGGATTCTGTGAACGAGAAATCAGATATAAAAAACTTAAGCAAAATTTATTATAACGTTATTGATTAATTAGTCAATATTTTATTGACTAATACAATTAATAACAATCCTCCCCCCCCCAACCCCCCTTTTTCTTTTTCTTCTCCGACAAATAAATCATAAATATAAAACAAAAAATAACTTCTTATCTCGAAAATAACAAAAAATACCAAAGCAGATCCCATACAAATCTATCTTGGCAAATCTCAGTACCGTTTCAACTTCATGTGTTTATGTTTCGTATGGATGTATTTTAGAACGTTTTTAAAGTTTTTAAATGTGGTGTCTTTTTGTAAATATTATGTCATTTTGACCACCCTATCTTTCAATAGGAAATAACCTTTTTATGGTAAGTCAGTCTAATTAACCTATAAAAATGTATGTTTGACTGAAATTCAAAATGTTATTTTAGAATAAAAATTACACTGATGAAGGCAAAAGTGTTGCCGAAACGTTTGAAATAAAAAATATGAGGTAGACTTACTGAATTTTGTTGAACCAAAAAAACCCAAGAAAAATTTATAAAGTATATATATATATATATATATATATATATATATATATATATATATATATATATATATATATATATATATATATATAGAGGGTGTCTGGAAAAGGTCTGTACAAAATGCTACCACGTATTCGTGAGACTAAAATAAGACGATTTAACCCAACTTACCTATATCCAAAAGTGTTTCGTTAGGGAGATACAGAGCCCCAAAGGGGTACTTAACGATTTACTTTTTTGGCTCTAACTTTTGAACCGACTTGTATAATTTAATGAAATTTTAATATTTTATGTTGGCCATAAAGACTCATAAAACCATACTACCGTAGATGTTTGACATCGTCAGGGAAGTCAGGAACGGACTTGCCACCATACTCTTTGGGCCAAATTTTTTACAGGTATCATTTTACAGAGCTGAAAACTGATTTTTTAAATACTTTGGTCATTCCTCTTTAAAAAAGGTACTCTACATTTGTTTTGATAAAATTAGCCGTTTTCGAAAAAATTAAGTTTTTGTTAACACGTTATTGAAATAATTTTATCAGAATACTACTACTACTACTAGAGCTTTCACATTTTTAACATTTTTCTGTTTAAGCGATTTCTGAAATATCAGAAAGATTCAGTTTTAAGTACTTTTTATTATTTAACTTTTACCTGTCAATAACACATTGTTAACGAAATAAAAACGACGTGTTTTATTGTAGTATTGTAGTATTATTTCAATAACGTGTTATACAAAACCTTAATTTTTTCGAAAACGGCTAATTTTATCGAAACAAATGTAGGGTACCTTTTTCAAAGAGGAATGACCAAAGTATTTAAAAAATCAGTTTTGAGCTCTGTAAAATGATACCTGTCAAAAATTTGGCCCAACGAGTGTGGTGGCAAGTCCGTTCCTGACTTCCCTGACGATGTCAAACATTTACTGTAGTATGGTTTTATGAGTCTTTATGGCCTACATAAAATATTAAAATTTCATTAAATTATACAAGTCGGTTCAAAAGTTAGAGCCAAAAAAGTAAATCGTTAAGTACCCCTTTGGGGCTCTGTATCTCCCTAACGAAAGACTTTTGGATATAGGTAAGTTGGGTTAAATCGTCTTATTTTAGTCTCACGAATACGTGGTAGCATTTTGTATATACTTATATATATACCCTATATATATATATATATATATATATATATATATATATATATATATATATATATATATATATATATATATGCAACCAAGATGGGGTGGACGATTGTGAGTAAACGGTGAGGAATTTCGAAATTTTTTTTTTGATATTATCGATAGTCAAACATGCTATGTTTTAAAATTATAGCCATAATACAGGGTGGTCCGAAAAACTCGTGGCGAACCAAACTTGTATTTTTTTAAATGGGACACCCTGTATATAATTATTCCAATTGATTTTCCTGTTCGTTACGATCATTTTGATATAAGGTTTATTGGGTCTAAAATTTATAGTAAGGGAATGGGAAGTTGAAAAAATGCTCACAGTTCGGCCATTTTAAAAAAAAATTGAAACAGGTATGGAAAAACCAAATATTCCATAAAACGTTACATATTCTTGAATACATTAATCTCTTGCAATTTGTTTAAAATTATTCACTGTTATACAGGGTGGTCAAGTTTTGCAAATACGCCCTGGACTAATTTTTTTTAAATGGAACACCCTATATATTTTATTTTCATGTTAAAGATAACATTACTAGCTTTCAAAAAATACTATACATGATGCCTTTCTGACCAACAGTTTTTTAGTAAGGGGTCATCCATTAATTACATCACACGTAAAGGGGGAAGGAGGGGGTCCACAAAGTGTGACAAGACGTGACAAGGGGGGGAGGAATCATAAGCTTCGTGACGTCACATTTAATCTAAAATATTAAAACAACTAAATAGGGCATAGGGCCACGGGCGAAATGAACGTTATATAAGTATGTTATTTTGAAGTGTAAAATTGTTTGCTTTTGGTAACATACACCGAAAGACCGATACCGCCTTTGCAAAAAGCCAATGTAAAGGTATTTATTGGTTTTATTATTTATTTGCAATGTTACCACGTCTACCGTTTACCGGTAGATCTATCGTTTTCGGCCTCGACCTACCGCCCTACCGTTTACGAACCTGATTCTACCGTAATTTGTAATCTGAATAATATACAGTGACCGCCAGTGGCGGCTAGTGACCTAAAATTTGGGGGGGGGGGCACAAATCACAATTTCAAATTTCTCTGTCAATGTGCTATTGATAATAGGTTAATATAATATTATTTTTAATCTTTCATAAGTCCAAATATTTTTGAGAGCTATTTTTCAAATTAAAACCGACAAAATAAATTTGGGGGACCTGTGCCCTTCCCAGCCCCCCGGCGAGCCACCACTGGTGACCGCTAAAGAGTCTGCAAGTCTGCACCATATGAGAAACTTTTTTAAAATTTGATTAAGGTCAAATCTGACTTTGGCATCAATTTTTGCTTGACCAAGAACATTAAATGACATATATAAAGACAGTCACGTGATCCATCTAAGCTGTCAAAAGTTACATTTTTTGAAAAAATGTCCTAAAAATGGTATTATTTGTAAAAAATTTTAAAAATGAAATAGCAAAAAGTTGTGTGGTTTGTCATCGAGATTCCATTATTAAAGTTTTGTTCAAAATTTTAACTTTTGATTTTTTACATATTTTTTTAGCATCATAAATTTATTTAAATGTTTAACGTTTATTTCGTTATTATTAAGTTTAAACGCCATATTGCAACGTTTCTAAAGATGAGGTATACATTTTTTAAATTTTACAGAGTTTTTATAGGAAAAAAATAAAAACAATTGAAAATTCCCTGAGCGATATTGGACTATTACTTGATTTTTTAAGTGCCACACAGAACTTATTATTAACCATATCAAATACAACAGTTAGACGAGCATATCATCTATAGGATTTTAGAAGCTAACCAATAAAAAACTTTATTTATTAAAACTTATTTTTAAACTAAAACAGGAATAAAAAATTTAAGATTTAAAGCTTATTCTTAAAACAAAAAAAATGTTTACATTTTAGTGTGCCGTCCTTCCCTTTCCATACATTTAATTGTTTTTCTGGAAAACCCTTTTGTAACATTTTTCAGAAATCTTGGTGGAATTTCAAGGCAAGCCTCTCCTATAGTATTTCCCAAGTGATCCACGTTTTGAAATGGCCGTTTACGGTACACTTTTTGTTTGAGATAACCCCACAAAAAGAAATTCATGACAGTTAGGTCAGGTTTGCTACTCAGAATATCTGCCAATCCATTTTCCTCTAAACAGATTGTCTAAAAAATTTCTTACCTCAACCGTGCTGTGAATTGTTGGTATCACAATATCAATCATTCCGGTAGTGACATGTTATCAACAACATTGGTTATCTCAGTCCTTAAAAAGTTTAAATAAATTACTACGTCTAAGTTTTCTCTAAAAAAATAGGGCCCAATCAATCTTACGTTAAAAATTCTACAGCAGATATTTACTCTAAAAGAATATTGCACTTTGCACTCAATTATGAGGCCAGGGTTTTCATGAGCCCATCAGCTACAGTTTTGAGAACTTACTTACTCCCGTTTGTATAAAAATGTGCTTCGTCTGTAAACATTCCTTTGGCAAATGACCGATTCTCTTCTATTTCCCCCTGTACCCAGGCACAAAAATCAAACCTTGCTTCAAAATCCCTTTCTTTCAGAACATTTATAAACTGACGTTTGCTTGTGTTCAATTGCATCTTATAACACATTTTCTTCATGTTCTTCTAGTTTCCAGTTTGCATGTGGTTTCTTAAAATCATTCAAAACTGTTCCAGTTCATTTGAATTTGTCCAGAATACACCCAACTGTGGAATGCGAAACAAACTTTTGTGGGTGTCCTTGATTAAAAGTATTCCCAGTGTCCCTATTTGTCCTATTTTTTACAGTGAATTAATACTATCTCTATTTTTTCTTCGGTAGTAAGCATTTTTTAATCGATCTTTAAAAAACTTTTACACCAGTAGTTATTTAGTGACAATCAGTTACCGTCCTATGTCATATTTACATATGTTTTAAAGCCTACTGTTCAATTAAATTACAATAAAAATGGTATTTTTTGGTTTTAAAAATTTTAACGATGCTTTTAATAAAAAATAAATGTTTTTATTAGCTACCTTTTAAAATCCTATGAATATGCTTTTTTAACTGTTGTATTTGATATGGTTAATAATAAGCCCTATAGATCTTAAAAAATCAGATAATAGTCCAAAAGCGCTCAGCGAATCTTAAAAAATATTTATTTTTGTGCTATAAAGCCTCTGCATACTCTGGGAAATGTATATCTTATCTTTAGAAACGTTGCAATATGGCGTTTAAACTTAATAATAACGAAATAAACGTTAAAAATTGAAATAAATTTATTATACTAAAAAAATATGTGAAAAATTAAAAGTTAAAATTTTTGAACAAAACTTTACAGATAGAATCTCGATGAGAAACCAAACAACTTTTTCCTATGACATTTTTCGAAATTTTAGCAAATATCAGGACATTTTCTGTAAAATGTAACTTTTGACAGCTAACATGGATCACGTGACTATCTTTATATATGTCATTTAAGGTTCTTAGTCTAGCAAAAATTGATGCCAAAGTAAAATTTGACCTGAATTAAATTTTAAAAAAGTTTCCTATATGGTGCAAACTTTTTGGCGAACACTGTGCCTTTATTCTATTATCTTACTTCGCCACTGATATTATCCATTTACGGCCGGTATTACAGGTTGTTAAAACTGAAAGTTCAGATGAGCTCAGGTTCTTCTGGTCCATGGACACAGGTTGATTAATTTTTTTCAGTTCAGTTCAGTTTTCAGCCAAAAACAATATTTTTTTTCTATTGATTTTGAGTACCTATCTATTGTTTAAGAACGTACAAATTGTTACTTTATTGAAAATATTTTTAAAAAATAATAATATTGGAAGTGCTGTTTTAATTAAGAGAACACTATTTTCTGTCACCTAAGTTTAGTTTTGTCACTAATCTGCAATACCCTAATTATAATATCTATTCCCCAGAAATATATTAGTCATCATATTAATTAAAACGGTCTCTAACTATGAAACATTAAATTAATGTAAATATGTAACTTAAATTATAGTTTTGATTACTTTTTCTATAGCCTGAATATAAGGTTTGTCCTCAAAAAAGTAAGTCAAGGGCAGCAATAATACATTTATATCGAAAATATTAGATCTGTCACCTAATTCACCGACTTAGAAAAGTTTTTTATTCGAACGGTGGATCGGAGGGCACCCTAAGGTCGGAACAGGATTAGCATCTGGTTAGGGGCCCTGACAAGTCTCTTTCCTCGCAGGCGAAGAGGGATCGGTGCGCCAGGGTGTTGGTTGGGGTCCTCTTTGGCTGTGATGTAGAAGCGGTACAAAGCTCGCCAAGATTAATTTCATTTGGGATTCATTTTTGGTGACACTTCTATTATTTTGAAACCCAATACAATTATTTGATGATTGATATTATTTCCAAGTAATTCTTAATTAATATTTAGGTAAGCGTTTAGATATTATTTCGTAATTCAATTTAGGTCACAGATCTACTATTATGGGAACAAATATTATTTATTAGGTCATTGAAAATGCATTTATTAGGTAATTGATAAAATCATACCCTTTAATTAAGCTATAAATTTCAAATTGCAAAATGAGTGACGTCACAACAGGGGGGGGGGGGAGTCAAAAAACGATGAAATTTGTGTGACGTAATTTATGGATGACCCCTTACATGTTGTTTTAGTTTATGCTTACAGTTATATTTGCATTTTTGAGTGCGATTATTTTGTTTTGTGATTGAATGAACTTAATTTGACCTATTTACGCAATATCTTCATAGTATATTGGCAGTTTTTTGTAAATAGGTCCATGTTTTTGTGTGTTATTTGGGTCGAACCGGATGTCAGTTAAATTCCTTGTTACCTGTGAGTTTGCTATTTTTGTTCGGTAAAATATCTCATTTAGGTTGGTTACGTATTCACCAATAGTTTCAATGTTTACCATTTGGTGAAGATCGGTGATTCGCGTACGTCTTCTCGCTGATGTAACGCAGCGTAACAAGAGATTTTGCATCCTCTGCAGTCGTTGGATTTGAGTATTTGATGCGGAGCACCAGATTGGGGCTCCATATGTGAGTACAGGCCTAATGATCTGTTTTACGATTAACAGTTTGTTTTGGGGGGGAAGGTGAGATTTTGGTGAGAGAATGGCATACACGCTTTGCATTGACAAAAATGCTTTTTGTAGTGTGGCCGTAACATGCGGCATGTATGACAGTCTCTCATCCAAAACCACCCCCAGGTATTTAACCCTGCGAGTAGGTATTATTGGGGTGTTGTCTATTTGCAGAGGTACAAAGATTCTATTATTAGTGAATTTTTTTGTAAGAACTGCACATTCAGTTTTTGTTGCGTTCAGAGAGATTTTCCATTTCGTGAAATATGGCATTAGACGCTGAAGATGTCCCAATATTTGTCGCTTCGCGGCTTCCGCGTAATACGAGTGCGCGTATATTAGGGCATCGTCAGCGTACAATGCCAATTTTGTTGTTGGGTGCCGTGTATAAATTAAACAGGATGGGCGAAAGTACCGTTCCCTGCGGTACGCCCGCCGTTATAGGAAACGGGTCAGAAAGATCGCCTTCCACCCTTACCTGGATGTGTCTGTCTGACAGGTGTGAGGATAGTAATGTAACCCAGTGGAGCGGGAATTTATGGTAAAAATATATTTTATGTAGTAGTCCTGTGTGCCAACGCGCGTCAAAAGCTCTCTTAACATCAAGCAGGAGCATTACGGTGTTCTGTTGAAGGTGGAATTTGTTCAGAGCGTCTTGGACAACCCTGGCAATCAGCAGGGCGGTGCTATGCCCCGCCCTGAATCCAAATTGGCAGGGGGGGATTTTTCCTCCAGCCCTTCTGCCCTTAGCTTGGTCAAGAGAGCTCTTTCTGCGACTTTGGACATGGTGTCTAGTAACGAGATTGGACGATATGAGTCAGGTTGGTTCGGGTTTTTACCCGGTTTTAAAATCGGTATGACTGTTGCTTTTTTCCACTGGGTTGGAAAATGTTGGAACAGGATTATGGAATTAATGATGTTTGTGAATTGGATTAACGTTTTTCTAGGAAGTAGGTAGGATTTTTAAAAGGATATTCGAAATGCCATCGGGTCCTGGAACTTTGTTGTTTGCCGTCGTTTTTATTATTTTCAGGATTTCTTTGGGCTTTACAATAAGTCGGGAATATACGGTTGGAGGGATGGGGTATTTCTGGTTGATTATGTTGTTAATTTCGTTAGTAATTTGTTCTTGCTCGTCTGTTGCGTCAGGTAGGCTGCTACAGACTTCGGCAAGGGTTTGAGAGAGAGTGGTAGCTTTCCCTTTATTTGTTTGAATGATATTCGGGGAAAGTGATGGGATTTTTGAGTACTTTCCCTTTAATCTTTTTATTAGACGCCAGAGGGAGTTGTCTTGGGTCGACAACCCCCTCAGGGTCTGTTGCCATGCTTCATTTTTGAACGAGTTTATTTTTGTTCTGATGGTTTGTTGTACCACTCTCAGTCTGTCTCTGTCCTGTAGCCGTCTGTAGCGTTGCCATTTTCGTAGTAGATTGTTTTTGAATTTAATTAAGTCTAAAATGTCTGCAGGAAGCCGATCTTCAATGCGTTGCAATTTCACCCTGTGACCGACGACATCACGCGCATTCTGGATGTCTTGGGAAATTTTGTCGACTTCCTGCACCTGCACCTGGGTTTCCCAGGTTGTTACAACAGGAAGATGGTCCGACGAGAGTTCATCGGATACTATGGAGTCAGACCGATTATTGACGTTTTTGTTGACGACCATATCTATCTAAGTTTGGCCTCATTCTGTTTGATGGATAGTGTGTGGGCCTATCCGTAGTTAATATTTGCAGGACATGCGCTGTGGCGTAGTCAAACAGCAGAGTGCCGTTTCTGTTGCGCAGGTGGTTACGCCACATCGCATGTCTTGCGTTGAGGTCACCAATGAGTAATATTTGGAGGTATCTATTAAAAATCGCGTCGAAATCCGCATTTTGTAGGCGCAGGTTTGGGCGGAAGTAGCCGCCACAAATGACCACTCCATTCCTCAACTGTACAGCGACGTTCTCAATTTGGATTTGAAAACTGTCGATCTGTATGTGAGGAATGGATTGTTTCATGAGAATGGCAACACCGACGCCCCTAATATTTCTGTCGAACCTGTAAATGACGTAATTTCTGATTTTGAATTTAATATTTTGTGTAAGCCTAGTCTCGGTAACAATCATTATGTCTACGCTGTGTGAATGTAAAAAATGGATTAGTTCGCCAAATTTTTTGTGTGCGCCATTGACGTTCCAATTTACTATTTTCAACCTTCTAGTAGTCATATTTGTCGGCAGTCTGCAAAAAGTTAATTAGTTCTAATGTCTTTGTCTGTTTGTCTTGTATTTTTAAGATTTTTATGAGGTCTTTAAACATTCTTGTGACTTCACTGAGGTTGTAATTCTGCAACTCTTTGCCTACCTGCAAGAAATAACCCATCTGTCCTGTGGACGATTCAGGTGCTGTCCTGGTTTGAGTTCTACCGGTTGTCCCACGCAGAGGTTACTGTTGCTCGTAAACTTGGTCATCCTCTTCTTGGGGTGGCTGATGGGTTGAGGTGGAGGGTCGGGGGTTAAAGATGCTGCTACTTGCCCTGGCGGGGTTGCCGGCACTTGCCCTGCCGGTGCTCTGTGTCCAGGCATTGGTGGTTGGAAGAGAAGCTGGCACGTAACTTTTCTTTTGCTGACTTTCCTGGATTTTATCAGACTTGTATTTATAAATTGGACAGTTTATATTATTTGCTTTGTGTCCCTGGCAGCAATTTGCACATTTGTCCGGTATGTTCCCAGGACAGGCGGTGGACAGGTGAGTGGCAGCACAGTGCATACACCGTGGCGCCTGGAAACAATAAGAGGTAGCATGCCCCCACATTTGGCACCTTTTACATTGTATAATTTCTTTTGTTTGGCGGCGCCGCTCCCAGAAGATTCTTACATCACTGATGTATTTGATGTCATTTTGAAGTTTTGTCAGTTTTACTTCAGATTTGGCAATTACTAGATACAGGGGTCTGAATCTAGTATTCATTTTGAAAACGTCCTTGACGTCAACTCTGTACTCGTGTTTGAGTTCGTCTCTTATGTCATTTTCTGCTGGAGAATGATCTAATCCTTGTAAAACGAAGGTATGCGTTTTGGTACTATTTGTGGCGTACGTATGGTACTCATTTGTGGGCTCTGCTTGTAGTTTTTTCAAGTAATTCTTGTATTCATTTATATCAAAGATGTTTATGATTGTAGATTTTTTAGCATACTTAATTTTGTAGCCTAATTTAAAGTGTTTATCAAGGGCTACTTTTAGTTTTAAGTACTCATCATTAGTGGGTGGAGTACCCTCGAAAACTATCGGTGGAGGAATTTCTTTTTTGTTTGTTTTTTGCACACTTGGTATAGTTTCAGACGCTTTTGAGGCAATGTCGTCTGCTGTTTCGCTTCTTGGAGGATCTTCGGTTTGTTGTTGCTCCATTTCTTCATCGTCGTCGTTTGTCTGCAAGGGTGCAAACATGTTTTGTGTCGGTACTTCTGTGTATTCCCTCTTTTTGAATAGGGGTGATACTTTTACTGTTTTTGTAGCGAATGGTGGGCTATTTGGGTTTGAATTAGTTATTTTTTGACCTTTTTGTCTTTTTGTTTTTTGGTGTAATAAATTCTGTATTTTCCAAGGTTTTGTCGTGTTTTTCCATGGATGTTTCCGTCATATTTGAATTAGCAGAACTTCCAGATTGGTTAAAGTCCTGTAAAATGATAGGGGCACCCCTTTTACTAGTGTTTTCTTTGAGATTATCCATCTTTAAATTCTCGTATTCACTTTTAAAGTGCGATGTATCACTCGACAAAGGATTTTGTTTTTTAGTGATTCCAGGTTTCGCACTACCACTCGTTATTTTGTGGTCCATTTTTAAATGCTCGATTGCTTTGGTTCTATCGGCACTCACTAATAAACTTTGTCTATATGTCTTTGCATACTTATCACAGATTTTACAATGCTGCGCGTATCTATTAAAGTAATGTGACAACTGTTTTTTAGCACTTTTTTCACTTGCGTTGCTTTTAATACTTTTGACACTTTGTCTGTCATCCTCGCCGTCGGTATTTGGCCCTTGTCCACCCTCGGGGGCGGTCATGCCCACTTAGAACTACACTATTTACACTTTTAATTTTATACACTATTTACAATTTACAATATTTATATGTGCCGTGCTGGCGGCACGGCACTGACCGTTGTTTTAAAGACACTGGAATGAATTTAGGTCACTATTTACAATGTTTTAAATATAACTTTAACGTAACGTTACGTCCACTTAACGTAACGTTACATTTTTTGGTCAAAATTTATATTAAATACACATAACTGTATTGGGAGCTTTTAGGAAACTACCGCAAAAAATAGGTAAAGCTTTGGAATAGGATTAAAAGCTCCCGATAGCACACACATCCGCAGCCTACGGAGGCTCGGAGAGAACTATATTAGAATAAAAATACTGCAAGTAAGTACGAAAGGCAAGGCATTTATTACTGATTCTTGTTATTTTTATTGGTGGTATTTCACACGATTAAGTGAGTGGAAAAAAACAAATTCCTTACCCTATATCAGATATCTTTTGTTTTGAGGTAATAACCCAAGACCCATCGCCGAACATTATGATACCTATTATACTATACTATATATACATTATAGTATACTACTTTTGAAGTCTAACTTATACTTTTCTATAATCAAAACGTATACTTTTCTATAATCAATCACCGCCGGCGCCCGTATATAAAAAATAGTTACCTTTATCTGTAATACTTTGGATGTGGATAAATTTTACCTCTACATCCTCCGATCTTCTGCAAAACTGAAAAATATATGTTTTTTCCATAATACGATTATTGCATTCACGCAAAATTTTGATGGTGTACGTACCAAAAAAGCAATTGTAAATTATTTTTGGTGTTCTTGTTTTTATTTTTGTGTACTTATAACCCTTATAAATCAAATATCTTCTCGAGTCCAACAGATATTTAAAATGCACTCAACAACGCAATATATATATATATATATATATATATATATATATATATATATATATATATATATATATATATATATATATATATATATATATATATATATATACCACTTTTCCATCTCTTTAGGATTCGAATTTCACAAAATGCCGTCCGACCGTCAAACAAGCAACTTAACAGCAGGCGAAACGAGGCAACAACAGATAGCATTTCGGCTGCACGCGGCCGCTCATTCCGTATGAAATTCCGATGGATTTTCTCTCCGAAAAAGAAAATCCATCGAGGGGTATATGGCGTTTATATGAGCATGATCGTTTTTATGTGTAGCTATAATTTTCTTTGCGTATTATTAATTAATGTAGCTCTTATTATATGGATGAGTGTTTCTAATAATATTTATCTTGATCATAACACAGATTTAGCTCATCGCCTAGTAAATCTTGAAGAAAATTTGTACCTTCGTCTCGTCTAGTATCGTTACTTCTAATTGACCTTGACAACATTTTCACAAAACCCAAGCATTACTGCTCTATCAATCAGATTATTTTCAAACTGGGAATGTTTGAATTATTATAACTTTACCAAAAAAAAACATACGAACTCTAAATCTTTTTTGCAGCACGGTAAAAAACTAATGTTCAAATTCACTAAAAAGGTTTAAGATTAAAGATTTAAATTAAGATCTTCTAGTTGATCAGTTAAGTTTTGACAGGTTTTTGTCCTATCATGGTAAATAAATCGTTATTGTTATAAAATTTATGTTATTCTAATATTTCAGCGATCTGCTTGGTTTCCAACTGATTTTCATCTTGGAATGTGTTGCTAAAATGAATTTAGTTCTGTTACTGCGGAAAGTACGAACTAAAGTAAATTTGTGAAAACACTCTGAAACAAATACGTAGTATAAAACTTGGTTGTGGAAACTGTTCGACCCCCTGTCTATTAATGACGTGACAAAGTCAATCACGTTGGCTGTAATCGTCTGGATGCATTACCTTATTTTCCTAAGTTGTGTTTTTTTCAGGTTCTTTTAAAGTTTGGTACAACAGTAAATTTTATATCAGATTTTGATAGTTTTTAATTTTCCCCTTTTTAATCTGTCGCATTGTAGAGATAAGAAATCACAGAATTAATACGGTTTTTGTCATTTACTTATTTGTACACCAGTTATTTATCAATTTCACATTCAAAATAACAATAAAATATTTATAACAGTTAACAATTCAATATATTAACATAGGCCCTTGTCTGTCTCCCGTAATTTGTACCCTTTTTCACTTTTGCCACCTGTTTATGTCTGCGACAGTACAGGTGAGTTTGTTGACTACACTTTACCGGTGATTTTCTTGGCTGCGCTTTTCCCATTCATGGCTCACACATCTAATGTCTGCGACACTGATGGTAATCCTCGCGAACTTGGTTCCTTACCTATTTATTTACCTAAACCCTTATACCTGTTACTGTGCGTCTGCAGCGAACCTCTGCATGCACATTATCACTTCGTCCCTTTTCATATAGAACCCCTGTGCTTCCATAAAACGGATAATCTGCATTTTATTATTGGTATCGCCCCTTCTGACGTGTACGCATAATTTTCATTTAGTCCTTAAATACCTTTTAACACTCAGTATCACCCCAAATGACGTACACGCTTGGCATAATGCTACTACGTAGGGTGGAAAGCCCTTCAGCGGAACCCCACTGCCAGACAATCCGCGAGGAACGGAAAACCTGAACAGTGGAACCCCACTGTTCAATTAATTTACTGTAATTAGCCGATTTCAATCAGCACCATACCCAAACAAAAATATTGGACACCTCAACGTATAACATATAAAGGTGCAATAAAAGTTAGGAGTCCATCCGCCCATACGCATGTGTTACTTTTATTCTCGAGCAGATGTTGTTTTCTTATTACTTTGGCACCGAAAACCTTGACAGCGCACCATCGTCGGTTATAACCTTTTCTCCAGAAAACCCATCATACCGTTTAATATATACCTATTATCTGTTAAAGTTCTACAGGTAGCATCATGTCAATATCTACACCCATTCTTACTTTATCATTGCCAATTTTGATCATACGTTCGTAAAATGCGACCACGCATATCTACTCCAACCCAGCCCTTTTTAATATTTCTCGTTACTAATGCAGATTACGTTTAATTTAATAAAATACCCTTTTTAATATTATTTCTCTTTAGTAATGCAGATTACATTTAATTCCTTAAAATTACCCCTTTTTTATCTACCCTGTCTGTTTACTGACCCAGGTTTTTTCTTTGTAATGCCAAATAAACCCCGGAATACAAACTGACCATCTATATTGAATAAGAAGTGTGCTCCTGCACTTGTGATATAATACTGACCCTAATTTCGAAAGCAAAAGTTTATTGACACAATCATCGGGTACCGTTAGAATTGAGGCATCTTTTCCAGTCATAATTTACGTAAAATAATATTTGATAATCTTATTTTTTACTTTCATGTTAAGTTCTCCCCCAAATGTTGCACCCTTTTTATTATTTTTAAACAGATTACGTTATATTGTTTATAAGATTAAACTGTGATGTACGGCTGCCAGTATATGGTTTAAATAATATGATAAATTAAATTAAGGTAATGGATTTCATTTCCTTACCAAAAATACCCAACACCTGTTAGATAAGCCTCAGCGCAGCGTTTGTGACTTACTATGCAATCTATCGCGCCCAAATCAGCCCCGAGGGGCTTCTAATATTATCGCTGTTTGTTTCAGAATTATTTTAAATTTGTATATCCTTGTAAATCTACAACGCGGGACGGACATTTTCTTACGAGTTTAGCACAAACATTTTATTTTTCCAGGCTTTTTCTGTACTTGCTGTACTTAGTGTCATCGGAGAACGTTTTTTTATTGCCTTATACGGTGCTGACAAGCTTGAAGAATCGATTGATGGTCTTCGGTATAAACGATTCGCCAAATCAATTATCAAGAGCAAATTTAATCTCTCATCGCTCCTGCCTAGACAAGATGCTGCTCGCATTCACACTTTTAGAGTTTATCATCAAGTGCAAAGTTGGCTCGAAAGATATAGAGATCCGGAATCTTGGGGCTGGAAAAAAAACACCACGAATATTTATTCTAGTACAAGGTACCAAGGCACCCGGCCCTCCCGAGTTGCTGAAATTAATTTTCGGTAAATGTAAAGGCAAGTGTGGTGCAGCCTGGGAATGCCACAAGACAGAATTATTTGCCAAAATTGCTTGTTTGCTGCTTGCAAGATCCCCAGATATGAATGTCGAATGTCGTAAAACACATGTGTAGTAGAATAGAGTTAAGACTGAATCACGTGAGCAAGAGTTTAATATTCTGCATGAATTGGCGAATGCGCTTGTGGCAGAATGGGAGGCTAGACCTTCATACTGTATATTATATATGCGTCTTCGTCTCTGCTAACATCTCAAGTAGAGTGTTTGTTTTAAACATTTTACTTTTCGACTTCATAGATTTCAGAGCTAAGATTTTCTTGGTGTTTACTATTTAAGTTGAACGGTAAGCACAAGTCCGGTCCTGTCTTTTTAGCCAACCTCTAAACGTAAAATAGACCAGACTTCAACAGGGTGCCATAAATCACAAGTGACTTGGCCACCATATTGAGAGATCTAAGAAAAAGTTTACTGCGAGTGTTGTTGAACACACTACGACTCCCAATGAAAATTAAGGTTTAAATATATGTTTGTTTTGGATAAATATAGGGTTAAGGTAAAGGTAGACTTTCGAACTTTGCGGCTGCGACAGAAGACCAAAAAAGTATCGCTCAAAAGCATTTTGTCTCCTGTCGCAGTGGTCGCAGCCCCAAGGTTCGAAAGTCTACCTTAAGCTGGTTAATCACAGATTTGTATTTTACTAAAAAGATGATGAAAATAGAGTTAGTTTTTCGGCTGCTCACGAACTCCGCCGGATTAAGACAGTCACAGGTATATTTCGAAAATTGGCCTGTATGGACTACCCATAAACTCTGCCGTAGTGGTAATTAGGGGTTGTTCCAGGTAATTGTACAAATCGATCAGGTTCGTTGATGTAGGTAATTAGATTTTATATATTTATTTATATTAGTATTAGGTAGTTATATTCCCAAACAGGTAAAATAGCCTAATTGATAAAGTCGTTTCGTTTTAGTGAAGTAGGAAGGTCTATTTTTGAAAAAGTGAAAAGAATGGAAGTGATCACCGGTCAACGTGGAAATACTGGAACATACTACATACTACAACGTGGAAGTTAATAGTAGAAGATGAATACAAGTTTCATAGAGCCGAAGAGACTTCGTTTGGAGTGAAATGGAAGTGCGTCCAAAAAAAGTGCAATTCTAAAATTTATGTCGACGGCGAGCTTACAACCATATTCAAAAAGGATGGGTCGCATAACCACCCGCCGCCTAAACATCGAAGTAGGCAACATATATCCAACAGCATTAAAAGAAAAGCTGTGGAAAACATAAGCGAGAGGCCACTCAAACTAATTAGAATGGAAATAACGTCGGCGTCGGATAACATTGATGAATTGACAACAAGGGATTTCATATATATAAGAAATAATATATATAATGCTCGAAAATCTGTCTTCCCTGCTCTGCCAAAATCTGTTGAAAAAATCCAAGAATATTTGAAAAATGCTAATATAACAACGATAAAAAACGAACCATTTTGAATGGAGAACGACGAAGTTAACAAGATTGTGATATTCTCATGTGCAACTAATCTCCAGTTTTTGAGTAACTCAGAAAAAATCTTCGTAGATGGAACTTTTGATTACTGCCCAAAACTTTTTCTTCAGTTCTTCAGTATACACGGCTTACAAAACTCTCACTATACTCCATTGGTGTTTTGTTTATTGCCTGATAAAAAGTTGACAACGTATATGCAAGCATTCAAAGCAATTGCCGCAAGGTGTCAGAGTTTAAACTTAATTTTCCAACCCAAGGAAATCGTTGCCGACTTTGAAAAAGCCATCCATGATGCAGCAAGGAACATTTTTCCACATGTCCGGATTACAGGATGCCGATTCCATTTGTGCCAAAGTTTCTGGAGAAGAATTCAAAAGTTGGGATTAGTGAGTGACTATAAAAATAAATCATCTAAAGTTGGTGAATGGCTACGGTGGACCTTTGGTTTAGCAATGCTCGAACCAAGTGATGTTAGTGACTGTTTTGTGTTTAGTCTTATGTCTGTGATTCCTACTAACCACAAACTAATTAAGTTTGCTGACTATCTGACGGACAATTACATTGATGAGTATAGTTTATTTCCTCCATCTATCTGGGCAAGTGCTACAGAAACTGAACGCACTACAAATGCTTGTGAGTCCTTTCATAGTAAATTCAACTCATATTTTTATAATGCCCATCCAAACATTTTTCTTTTTATTGATGTTTTAAAAAATCTTCAGATAGATACATGCGTAAAAATGAATAGTGTTAAAACACCCCACGAAATAAAAAATAAATTATATTTAAGGAAGAAATTATTTTTTAAAGACAAAATAACCTTGTAAAATTCCAAAACGATAACGAAATTTGAGTTTGTAAAATTAGTTTCCTATTATTTAAAGAAATAATGTTTAAATTATAAGCTTTATGTTATTAAGATAGTTTAAAATTAATATCAAGTGTATAGTTTTAGACAGGGTTTAATAAAAAATTTTAAATGAAGTTTTACGGTTTTATTTACAATATTATGCATAATTATGATGC